>SNQJ01S0002348.1:201690-214031 GCA_010110895.2 Picea sitchensis | reverse complement strand
GAAGAAGTGATGGAAGGAGGGTGGTATCCATAAAGTTCCATAAATGGTGTCATTTTTGTTGTAGTGTGAAAGGAAGTGTTATACCACCATTCTACCAAGGGTAACCATTTGAACCATTTTGTTTGTTTATCAAAGACAAAGCAACGAAGGTAGCCTTCCAGACATTTGTTCACTATCTCGGTTTGTCCATCAGCTTGAGGATGATAGGATGAGCTATGAGCCAATTGAGTACCCAAACAAGAAAACAATTTTGTCCAAAAATGTCCAATGAAGATGGGATCTCTGTCACTTACAATAATCTTTGGGCTGCCATGTAGTTTTTGAACTGTCTCCATGAATGCGGTGGCAATTGTACTAGCTTTGAAGGGATGAGAGAGTGCACAAAAGTGTGCGTACTTAGTCAGTCTATCAACAATCACCATGATGACACTCTTTCCTTCAGACTTTGGTAACCCTATGATGAAATCCATGGAAACCTCCTCCCGTCATTGACTTGGGATGGATAATGGTTGTAAAAGACCTAGGGTCTTAATTGTTTCCACCTTATTTTTTTGGCAAACCAAACATTCTACCACAAACATTTGAGCATCAGTTTTAAGGCCATCCCCAAAAAAATCCTTCTTTGGATGACACTTCTTCCTTCAGACTTTGGTAACCCTTGATGAAATCCATGGAAACCTCCGCCAACGTAATTTAGGATGGATAATGGTTGTAAAACACTTGGGGGTCTTAATTGTTTCCACCTTATTTTGTTGGCAAACCAAAACATTCTCGCCACAAACCTTTTGAACATCAATTTTAAGGCCATCCCAAAAAAATCCTTCTTGACTCTATGGTGGTGGTTTTCAAAACTCGAAGTTCCCCCTACTGGAGAGTTGTGCAATTCTAATAGTACCTTGTTTGAGTTGAGAGTTCTTACATAAATATAAACAATATTTGTACCATAGTGAATCATTTTTCCATGTAAATATCCCTGCTTTTAATCGAATCCTACTACAACCTTTGAATGAGGAGTCCACACTTTTCATTCTTCCATTCATCGCTTTCTTATATTATCCAATTGATTGGATGATCATGATAACATAGAGAAAGGCCTCAACATCTTCATCCTTTCTGAGAGTGCATCCGCCACAACATTCTTCTTCCCCTCTTTATAGACGCATTTAAATCATAACCCAATATCTGTTACCCATTTTTGTTGTTCTTTCTAAAGAAAGTCTTTGTTCCAAGAAGTATTTAAGACTATCATTGATCCGTCTTTGACCTTGAAGTGCCTAATTATTAGGTAAGGATGCCATTTCTTCAATGCATATAGTAATGCCATCATTTCCTTCATGTGTTGGCTCAGGTCCTTTCCCTTGAGTGGTCATATTTCAAAAGCCAGGGCCTTCCTTCTGCATTAGGATGCAACACCAATTCCATTTCCGAGGCATCACATTCCATAATAAAGGTTTTGTGGTCTGGAGTGGTCAAGATAGTATGCCCTCTGCACAACACCTCTTTAAGTTTTTCAAAGATTTAGTTACTCGAGTCCACCATGAAAATGCATCCTTCTTAGTTAGTGCCATTAAAGTAGTGCTATATTTTTCCATAGTTTAAACAACCATAGTAACCTGTCAAACTAAAAAATCCTAAGATTCTTCAATGTTTTAGAATCGAATTCACCATTTTGGTCTTAATCTTGTTAGATCTATCCTTTGACACCTTCATGATATCCAATATGACCAAATACTCTACCTTAATTCCAAAGAAACATTTATTTGGCTCGATTTGTTTCTCCTTAGTAGTTGTAGCACTTTGTCAACATGTCGACATGATCCTCCCAAGATCTATAGATTAGTATATCATCATCAAAAAATACTAACATGAATTTTCACAAGTGAAGGGCTTGAAAATGGAATTCATCAACCTGAAATGTGGAAGGCATTGTAGCGCCAGCATGACCAAAATCTCATAATGCGTATTCACGAGATCGGAATGTTGTTTTTGGATATCTTCTTCCTTCATTTTTGATCTGATGATACCATGAACAAAGAACCAATTTTTTGAAATAGATTTCTATGTAGTCTGAATTCAGTCAATTCATCAATGATGGAACAAACTGTATTCTTAATGAAGATCTTGGTAATCTCTATAATCTGGGACAATATATGCCATGATTTATATTTCTCTTGAATACCATTACCACTCCTAAAAGTGAGTAAAGAACTTTGGCTAGGTCTAATAATGCCAACTCTAGCATTTCTTCAACCATGTGCCAATTACCCCTTTCCGGTGTATGGTATTTGTATGGCCCTGACAAGAAGGAACACCCAAGAATTAGGTGAATTCTCCAGCTGATCATGATTTCGAGTGGGTGGAAGACCTTGGGAATATCTTCAAATACTCTTTCTTGAATGCTTTTATCAATGATCCTTTGTAGATATTGAGGAATAGATGACTAGATGTTTGAACATCTAGTATACATAGTCAGGAAATAACGCCTTGATGACCCTTTTCAATAATTTTGTCATGCCATTAGAGCTTATCACCTTACTGGTTTCCTCGTGATACCTCTTAACTCAAATTATTTTTCTTCCAATGAAAATTTCATGAAAAGTTCTGAAAATTGTTGTTCCTAATAGATTGTAACCATTGGATTCTGGGAGACAACATCTGCATCACCCATGGGTATAAAAATCATTGACTATTCATTACATATTCCCTCCATAGTAAGATTGATCTTATTTCATTTTCCCGAGCAATTGATAGTTCCCTCCATCTACAATCATTACTTGAACTCTCAAGACCGATATAAAGCAATTGAGAGCTTTGTGTTGGATTACCTGAGAGGGGGGGTGAATCATTAGAGCAATTTAAACTCTTTTAACCATATAATCCAAGTATATCAATGTAGCTGCTTACTATTATCCAATAACTACAGAAAATAAGCAGCCGAACAAATGAAAATTCATACACATACACAATACAACAAAGTTTTACGTGGAAAACCAAAACAGGAGAAAACCACAAAAAAAAAAAAAAAAATCTTTTTTCTTATATGTCTGAAGAATTACTTCATTGGAAAACCAACTTCCCTTTTGTTTTCCAGCTTCATATGGAAGGAGGCTCCCCAATAATCCTAGTTTCAGTTAGCAAACCTAAGGGAGATCCAACTCCCCAAATCTCTGCTACAACCGTAAGGAGTCTACAACCCTTCCAATGTTCTCCTCAAGCATAACCAAGGTGGCTACAACCACTGGCTCCCGCCCCCATTCCGCCACTGGCAGAAGTAGAATGATGGAACCACTGCCACACTCATTCCATCGTGAGATATATTGCTATAAACTTGTACCAAAAAACCTGAACCATACATCAACCACGCCAGACTTCAACCTCAGGTCTCAACGAGCCTATAAACAAGTGCATCAAACTATGCAACCAACTTGTAATCAACCTGGTATCTATATAAACAAGTAGGATCAACTATGCTCAACCCTGTAATCAACCCGGTACTCATAAACAAGTGCATCCAACCATGTACCAAGTGCATGTACCAATCATGTGTCAACTACTTCATCAACTATGACTCCACAATATGTACCAACATCATCATCCATACACTTCATCTATGTGCCAACTAATCAATCCATCGTCTGGAACTATGCACTCAACATGTACCTCAACCAAAAGCCTCATCACTTCATATCATATCATCAAAATATGATTTGTAGCTCCACAATAGACTTGGTGTTTCATCACATTTCAAGAACCTTCATTAACTTTAACAAAGAAGAACTAGCATTTTCATCAAACTTTTCTTTTGGGCCTCATGCCTAGTTTTGATTAGTCAACAACCCTAACTTGAAGTAATCATAACTTTGAACCTCAGATGGCAAAGATTATGAAACTGATAAAATGTTTCCTTCAGTGTGTTTTATGCAATTCCTCCAAGTGGTACTACTTGAACCTCTCATAAAAGGAGTTATAGAAAACAAGACATACCTTGTTGAATTCTCGCTCATTCTAGAGAGCAACCCTATAGAGCGTGCCCACACAATATATTTGATGAAATTATCTGAAAATGCGGCACCACCTACTAAAGATGGTATCCTAACCAACACATTTTGTCTCACTCAAATTTGGATCTGTTATGAATAAGTTATGACATTTTTACCTGAAACACTGGGATTTTGACTAGCTTCAGGACTGGCTAAACCCTATTTTTTCACAGAGTGTAACTCCCACATTAAGACCCACAAGCTGAATTTCTTTAACTACGAGGATAATGTGTTATGTTTTATCACTTCAATAGAAATTTCCTCTAGAGGGATCTGAATCATTATATAAAAACGTTACAAGAATGGTGAGATGACTAAAATAACATACCTTAGAAAGCACCATCAAAGAATTTATCCTTCCTTACATTTCGGCCTTTCTTTCTTCACTTTCCTCAGAATTTCAGCTTAGATAATGCGAACCCACTCCATATTCAATATGCTCAAGTTTTGTTTCAAATGAGAGATCCTTGGCTCTTATTTACTCAAGTAGCTTCCTTAACATATTCTAGGTCACTTGGCCCCACTTTCCTTATTTTAGGGTTGGGTCCACTTCTAATTTCTCCATTAAAATTATTATTGAAATAATTTATTTTGTATTCACTGAATTATAATACACTTATCACTTCACTTTATTATTTACCTTTTAAAAAATCTCTTAAACCACTTTGATTACTTTGACCTTTTGGGGCTTCTCTGGATGATGAGGGTCTCCTAACTTCAGAAGGCTTATAAATCAAAACCATGAGGAGTTATGTGACGCTCTACATACCACCACTGTGAATGGCATGACATGTACTATCCATAGAATAGTATTATCTAAAAAAAAAAAAAAAAAAATATATCATAACTATACCATTACCTATCAAACAAACTTAGTCCATTACCCAAACCCTCGGGTCTCAAACTTCATGGCCATAACTCTAAACTGTGGAGGAATTATGTGACGTTTCCACATACCACCGGAATGAAATGACAAGAACTATCCATATAGGATATTTTCCTCGACAAATCTACTCCTCCTTCATCCTATTATTCCATAATCATGGGTTCTCTTACTCAAAAAAGCTGCCTTTACCGTGAGGGAAGCCGTTCATAAGGAGACCACTTTGGATTCATCCATATTTACTTCTTATCAACCATGACAAACAATAATGAGTCATATTTACATCAAACATTATTGGGTCCATTACCCAAAACTTTGTGCTAATGGTCTTTCTTCAAGGGTTGACATCAATGACAACCAACCTTAATCAACACTTTGGTATTAATTTATAGTGAATGAAATTATGAGTAATCACTTAATCAATTAGGACCATACCTTTTCTTTTGATGTATCCCCAATTTCTTAGGGTTTGAGGAGTACAATCTTGCCCAATGCATTACAGTTCCATATCTGGAGTCAATCCTTCTATGAAATTGCTTCTCTGCTTTCATCTTGAGATGGTTCTGTTCTTGTTCTTCTTCCTCTTCACAATATACAATTTCTTCTCACCATGTCTTATGTCCCTTTTGTCTGCATTTGTCACACTAAAGCATAAACCTTTTCTTTCCTCCAACTGTTGATGTGCCAACATTGTAGGTTGAGGTGTTTTAGAAGAAGGATCATTGTTCTCCTTATAGACAAGCAGGGATTGGTCCTTCTAGTAGCCACAAGCATATTTTTACTTCAACATTTCTGCCACCTTAAAATGCATTCTCCAATGATTTTGGCTCCCAAAGGTGAACCTCTATGTTGAATGTTGTCCTCAAAGTTCCTATGAATACATCAATCAAGTGCTCATATGGAATATCGGCTACCTTTATATTCACAATCTTTTGAAGTTCTCAAATGCCTCTAAGAATCTAACCTTTTTCTTGAGATTTATCAATTACCTAAAGAAGGTTCTCACCCTTCATAGTGTGCTATCATTTATTCTTGCAAATTGTCCATGACGAAAGGATTTGAGAGAACAAAGAAATAGATACCATACAAATTGATTAGGTTCTAAATATACAGCTAATTCATACCTTTTGTGTATGTGGTATTATAAGATCAAAGAATTGCTCCATCCTCGGCATCCATGTGATTGGGTCCTGCCATCAAACTTCCTCATATATCAATCTTAGGAACGTGGGTTGTGTATTCAAACCAAGCTGGAGTTTCTCCATTATTGATTCACCTTCCTTGTGTCCTCCTACTATGAATTCTCATGGGATGCTTTTTCACTTTCGTGTGTCTTCTCTGCTACAAAAATTCTTCAATACTTCCATGATCTCCCTTTCAAACCCTCCATCATCTCTTTTGTAGTTCATATTTGTTACTATATCTTTGTAAATCATTTATGTCCTACATGTACTTCCTTTCACCTTCATCAAGATTCCAAGTAGGATTGTATGGAGGCTTATTTGTAGAAGTTCCTTTTTGGGTGGCATGTTGGCTAAGTATCACTTTTGAAACCTTGATTTTGAGGTGTTCCTACTAGACAATATTCTCCCATTAGATCTCCCAAGCTCTGGCCCCTTTCCTGGTATGAACTTTCTTTATGTGAAATTTCCAATATTTCTTCTCTCAGACCCATGGGTCCCACCAAAATTGGATGTTTCAAGTGGAATTACGGTAACTTCCCCACACAACTCGTCGATTTTTGGCCTTCCTGTGAGATCTCAGTTGTATAGCATTCCTCGCATAAAATAATTGATATAAAATTCTGAACTCATACCCAAACATACTACAGACTATCCAAGATCCAATGAAACCAGCCCCACTCAATTTGATACCTAGGAAGAAGTTATGATTGTTTTACTCGAACACCTACTTGAGACTAGTCAGTTGTGGACTAGTCAGATAATCCTATCTTGCCACATTGCAGTGTATCTAAGCAAATTTAAGATGACCTACATGTATCGTCTTACCAAAAATAGTTTATTAATTTTTGTAAATAGCCTCCGAGTTAGGGTCTGAAACATTATAGAAAATTTTTTATAGCTTAAAATGCACAATGACTCCGGCCGATGATTCCATAACCCTATTTTACACAGTCAGATCTATGAAAGTATAAGGCCTCAAGAGATGAATTTGAACAAAACATACCTTGATCTCACCGCTAAATATCCTCCAAGACGCTCCTTCTAAACATTGTATAAAAAATGTTATAGAAAAATTCCAAGGTGTCCTCGACAGCAAAATAAACCCCAAGATCTTGAGCTCATACCATATGTTAAGAACCAAATATAAATATATAGCATAGAAAAAACCTCAAAATTACTCAACTTTGAAAAAGAGATAATTTTCGATAATAATCCTCTTTGAGAGGGCAACCTCCTTTACCCCACTTTTAAATCTTTAAGTACAAGATGATTCAAATGAAAATGTCTCCTTGTATATATAGAGACTAGAGGTATAATTACAACCACGTCCTAGCATACATAAATAAAATAACATTACTAATATAATATTCCACCAGGTACGAGCCAACATTAGGCTTACCGTGTTTCTTTTTTCATCTTAGGGATATTTGAAATTATAAGTTAAAATCTATTTTCATCCATGTAATCTTATATTTTTTGTGAATAACTATTGGCTAGCACTTGAAATAGTTATTTGATGAATATTAAAATGAAAATAACCAATCCTACCTTGTTAAATCTTGCATTATCAAAGGTATGCCTTCTAGCTATGATATTAGTAAAATATGCATGTTCAAAGCCAATATATTAGAATAAATACATAAATGTTTCCTTATTTGACAATTGTACTTGCTATTGTCTTGTTTGAAAACATCCAATGTGAAGATGGTAGCTTGTGGGTTTCAACTTTCTCACCGGGTTTATGTGACTATTTCTATTTTTGGTGTCAATGTTTATGTTGTTGTTTTTGGTTTCCATCCAATTTCTTTCTTATCTAGACCTTGATTTTTTAAATTTGGTAAGTGGCTAGTGTGGATCTTCCAAGTTACATTGAGAATGTGGTTGTCCAATAAGCTTAAAAATGATTTGGAGGCATGGCTCAATTTAAAATAATTTCCATTTAAATCTGAAAAATCCTTTAAAATGATTAGAGGCATGGTTCACTTATTTTCATATTCCCACCCTTGCACCATGTAGCAAGATCACATGATTACTTGATTATGCCAAATGAAGGATCAATCCATAACAATATTCAGCCTTATAACTTGGTGATTTTTTCTTCTAACATTCTTTTAATAATTTACCACCACCATCTTTGGAAACTAGCACAATAGGTTGAAGCACGCTTTTCTAGTGTTTCCACTTCATTTCCATTAGTGTTGATGATTTTCACCTACTATCAAATTTTGATAATTGAACCAACATATTATTGTTGTAATGTTCTTTCAACCATTATGGGACTCATATATTGAGTGGAGGAGTGATGAGAATCTATTCATATGGCATGTGAACTACTCTCCCTAACAATGACAATTTGGGAATCATGGTGAAGGAGAAAGATCGCAAATAATGAGGGCCATTATTGTAAGTGAGTTAGTGAGATGTGATCTAGAAAAGTATAACCAAATATTATTTTAGCATAGATCTAACTTATTTTCAACTTTTCTTTAACATTGTATACAAAGAAGAAGCATCTATTAGTCATTCATCATGTAACATTATCTTTAATCACACAAAATTTTGATATCAAAGAAAGTAATACCAAAAAATAAATTATATTAATGTCAATAAATAACCAAATATTACAAAAGAGATGGCTACTAATGCATATCATGATGTGGTTCATAAATACAAGGGGTAAGGTGAAATAACTAACTTTTCTAAAGAATATGACATGGATTCCCTATTAGAAGAACCTTCAAGATCTCTTAGAGAGAAAGGAAGTATGTTTAGAGAGGCACCGAGGAGGAGAAGATCACCAAATAACAAAAATAGAGATGAAGATCAAATCTTACAAGATGAGAATGAAACAAAGTACTTTTGGGATCTTACTTCTCCTAGGAGAAGTCTACTAAAACTGATTGATGGTGATGCCCCTTCAATATTTGGATTTAATGTTAATATAATTACATCAACATGGATAACAAAAGCTATGATGGATGTCCATCTAGTCTAGTTTCTAGGGTTGATATTAAGAAGTGGGAGATCAAGCATTAGTCTCTCTTGCGCTTTAGAGAAGTGGATATTAGGGTCAACACATACAAAAAAACAGTTGTGAAAAAGGATCAATATAAATAGAGGGATTTCTAGTAGTATACCAACATTTTATAGAGGAGGGATAAATTATGTTTCTTTTACCAAACATGGAAAACAAGTACATATTATAGTTTAATGAAAATATTTCCTATAATTATATTCATTTTATACTATATTAAAAGATTCATTTTATACTGTATCAAAAGATTCTCCAAGAGTTCAAAATGTTTTATAATCTAGTGAAAGATTCACTAAGACTCCACAATATTTTGTAATTTAGTGAAATATTTGCCAATAATTTACAATCTTTTATAATTCAGTGAAATATTCTCAAGACTTTACAAGATTTTATAATTCCAAAATCTTATATATACATATTATATTATTGATAACATATATTTCAAATTTTCCTATGTATCATGGGGATTCACATGTTTATTATACATCTAAATTTACCAAGGGTTATTAAAATTTTCCTTGTAAGCGGAGGGGTCATAATCATATCATGGAACATTTCCCTTTCTATGGGTCATATCCTTACAAAGATGGACTTCATAAACTTGGGAAATGATGAATCCATAGGAGAAATACACCCACAAATTGGAAACCTCACTAGTTTAATATTGCTCGTGTTAGTGGGAAATTTTATTACAAGGGTAGTCACTTCTTCACTTTCTTAAAAAGTTGGAGAGGTTATATATAGATTCCAAAAATTTACAAGGAAACATCCTGATAAAAAATCAAGCATCTCAAAAGCTTAGGCATCCTATCTCTTTTGGGAAATAATCTCTTTGCAAGAATCTCTAATTTTGTTGTCAACAACTAGCGGCTAATATATCTAGATCTTCATCAGAAATAGTTATCAAGTAATATCCCAAAAATATAGGGAAACATGTGAAGTTACTATTACTAGAATAATACACAATAGACATAGTGGCCACAAACCTCCTAAGGTTGCAGCCTTGCAAATTTAGCTTTCTATTTAAACATTTCAAATATTTTATTCAATGATCATGTGTCTTTGGAACTAAGTAAGATGACTATGATTCAAGATATAGATATTTCTGCCAATTGGTTCACGTGTTAAACATTCCATGTGCACACATATGTGTTATAGAAAGATTTTCCTCACCCCAGGAAAACTTGCACAGATGGCCTTTTTCTGTTTCCTTATGTAGACTTGAAGTCCCTTTTTTCAAATCCCAGAGATAAAAACATGATTTTTTCACATATACATGCCCTGCCTATATTACAACATGCGTATACATAGGTTGCATCACTACAACCCGCATACATTAGGATTTGTGCCCAAAATTAAAAAATGGTGTCGGGTTTCCATGTCACATCAAGAGATCTATGATCCTTGGCCTTCCATATGCTGGAAATGTTCTGAATCGACCCTTCAGTTCCACTTGAAGGCTACAAATCAGCCAATCCAAGCTATAGAAAAGAGAGAAGAATTCAACTTTGAGAGCAAAGTTACTCTGGAGACATTATTCACTTCACATTGAGTCTACATCCCTTTGTCCTTTAAGTCTGAACACATTGTTCAGCCCCCAAGATCTTCCCTTATTGATTGAGAACGTCATTGTCTCTATTATATGAGCTCGCCTTTGGTGAAGGATTGAAGTGGTGGAGGCCCAACTGGAAGGAACTTAGTTTCTCGGTTTTGAACCATGCCAACACAGAATTTTGTAACTCATTCACTTTTGTTGATTACATCTTAATAGAAATACTATTTTTTCATCCAATTCATATCTTGTGAATATTTGAATTGTTATTCCATGGGCGTATTTTTTATGAATATTGATGGATTATGCTATTGAATGTGATAACATGATCTATTATCACCATATTCTTGCGTTTCTTGGTTGTTGAGGACTAGTTGCAGGTATATCGCTTTGGGTCAAGTGATCAACGGTGGACTTCATCAAATGTTTGGATGAGGTAGGCCTTTTATCTTGTCTTGCGACCATATTTGTTTATATAGCATACTTGAGATTAGAGTTGACTTTTGTAGTCATTTCCATCTTTTGTGGTTTACCCCTAGCCATAGAGATATTTTCCTCATAACAGAATTGGCGACCATACTGGGGATTGAATCTTCTTTTTCAGGGTTTGGAGTGTTTTTCTCCTTAGATTGTTCTTGTTTATATTGAGTTTCTTCTGATATGGTTTCTTGTCTTAGTCTCTTAGCCTTCTCCTTAGCCTGGTTGTGTTTTGACACATATACGCGGTTTTTTGCTTGACATTCACATACATATGCGTGTTGTCCTTCTGCAAGAGGCGTACATATGCACTTTTCCCCTGAACAGTTTCATACATCACCCTTTGTTGTTTGGTTGCTGGGTTTGATGGTTGCTATATAGGTTTTGATGATTGCTGAGTCTTCTTGGGTCTCTATGGTGACTCTTAAGTGTCTGTGGAGTGAAAGGAAACCTGTCTTTGGTTTAACTTTTGGATGATGCCTTTCTCATCATCTTTTTCATTTGATTGTCCTTGCATCTTGGGTTGGGTGTTTTATTCCTTGATATCCTATTTGGTTTGTCTCTATTTACACACAATAGAGTCTTTATATCAAGTTTTTGTTCAGTCCTTGCATTTTCATTCTCTTATATTGAAAATAAAAAAATATTATGCATTTTACATTGATTGGCATTTTGATCTCTTGAGTCTTTGTCATTTATCTTAGTGCATGTAAAGAAAGATTGCATTTTATTTAGAATTGCAAAACTGAATTAAGAATTGTATTTTGAAAAGCATATCATTTATTGGAAATTGAAGTTAGGAATTTGCATTGTATTCATATTCATTGATTTTACTTGTTGAGTCATAACATCACTAGTTTCACGACCACACCTTTTGAGTAAACAAGGTGATGCAGGAGCATCGCAATCACATCAAAAGTGTTGGGTATATGTTATATTCTTTGCATGTGTGTGTGTGTGTGGGTGCGTCAGATACGACGACTGTGTCTGACGATCCCTTCACCTAGGGCTCTGCCGTTGCGCCGGGCACTTCCTAGGGGGGTCCCAGGGGGGGGCAGGTATGCCCCCCCCTGGTTACGCGTAGCGTTCGGCACCGGGCAGTTTTTGCTATTTTTAGCGGATTTTGCTATTTTTAGCTGATTTGTAAATTAATCCCGGATTAAGGGATTAG
>SNQJ01S0002348.1:183185-201680 GCA_010110895.2 Picea sitchensis | reverse complement strand
GAGGGTTGCCTTCTAGGGAAAAAAACCCTAACATAATCTCTACCGTTAGATTTGCGACCTTATAATGAATGGTCTAGATTTACAATGAAATTACAATATACTTTTATAAATCAATTTTTTCTTCGGGGGCTTCGCCCCCGAACCCCCGCTTGCCCCCAGACCCCCCAGCCAGGGGGATGGACCCCACAGAGGGGGTACCCCCCCTTTGCACTCCCCTGCGTGGAAGAGTGTACTACTTCTGGGGTGTAAATACTTCATGCAGTATAAACACGGCTGAAAGCAAAGGACCTCTACATCAGGAAGATAATCAGGCTCCACAACCAACATGTGTCAACCCAGGCACATGCATTTTTACCCAAATATTGAGTTGTGGAAGGGATTCGTCCTCCATGGGGGGGCGTCTGCTGTCTGAATGGAAGGATCTTTATGTCTGAGTTTTGTAAGCCTCATGCAGCTCTGAAACCAGAGGCCTGTGTTGATTTCTGAGATAACCGATACACCCTCTATCTGAACTGCTGAGTTGAGCCATGATGGGGGTTCCTCCTCCATTCTACCCGATCGTCTGAACGAGAACGATCGGACCTCTGCAAGAATACGCTGGTGCAACCCTGAAAGCCAAAATCTTGTGTTGATTTTTGAGATAGCTGGTACAACCTCTATCTGAACAGTTTGAGCCTGTGCATCGGATCTCTGTACACCTTGTGCTATCCCGAAACCAAAACTGTGAGTCTATTTTGTGATTGTTGAGCCTGTTTGGGAAGCCCGTGTCTGTTTTCCCAGTTGGTTGTTGTGGCCACGTAGTGATGGACTGCGTGTGGATTACTGGCCAGTGTGAGTTTGTGCTTAGCCTGTGTGTAACCTCTCTCAAGGTGAGGGAGGTGATGTTTGTTGGAAGAGGCAGGTTGTCAGGCCTGTGAGCAACTCTTTCCAAGTGAGAGAGTTTGTTGGGAAGTGGTTTTTTCCAGAGAGTGTCCATCACCAGCTTCAGCTCTGAGACTTCCTGATCCGTCCTGTTTTTGAGACCCAGAGAGGGAGGTGTAGCATTGATGGACCGTGCTTGTGAAGGTGTATACTCCCGGGTGGAACATGCATGTGGGGAATGAGAGTCTGGGAGTAGTGGGTGTAAGATGGCATCTTGGGAAGAATCCTTCTAGTCATTCTATGACGTTTTCCCTATAACCTTAGCCTAGCCTAGGATTCCTTACCTTGGGGTGGAGCTTAGTCCCAGCTCGGGGGTGACCCACTACTGAGCTTGATGAGCAATGTGGTCTAAGGATGGGAGGTTCATGGAAGGCCTTCACGTGGTTGGTGGAATTACCACCGTTTCAAAGATAAGCACTAGATGATGTTTTAATTATGTGTTGCATGCTTGTGTATTTATATTTATCATGTATTTTGTTGTGCATATGAATGAATGTTAATTCCATGGATTATTTATGTTAGCAGTAATTTTATGCTGACTCTAAGTTTAAATGTGTTTAACCTGTTTTAAATGCATGTTATCAATTAAGCATAAAATGATGTTGTTCCACACAGTAGCATTTGCCTAGCCATTGGGGTGGGATGACGGTCAAGGACGTTACAATATGGTATCATAGCCAAGGTTCCAACACTGAGCCTGGATGGGCCGGATAAGTGGTCTTTGGACCGAGGTTTGAGAAGAAATTGTTTCTGGAGGACTAATTTCATACCTCAGAATGTTTCTGAGTGTCAACAGACTACTTGGCCATGTTACAAAGCTCAGGAGGTGTAGCGGTAATATAAAGCTACAGTCGGTGTGGTATATGGCCACAAGGAGAGAGAGAACTCCACACTAGAAGTGTTGGATCAAGTAGATGAAGGTTCAGAAGGAGGCTACCAAGTTATTGGCTAGAAGTCCTTGAGAAGTAGAGTTGGATGGTCAGAATTCTTTGTGGAGAACTCACGAAATCGCGAGGACCGTAAGATAGACAAAAGTTGCAAGGTGGTTAGTGGATGGAGAAACTCGCCACTCTAGGATCTAGAATAAACATGGGTCATTGATCATGGTTGGTTTGAACCATTGGATCATTTCGTAAATTCAGGGATCATGAACTTGGAGCACAGGCCAAATTCGTGGTCACTTCAAGTCCCGAATCGCGAAAGAGATTAACAAGGGTAGAATCGGACGGTGGAGCACTTCCAGGAAGAAGTGCCGAAATCCCATGAGCCATCGGATCCAGCCAACTAGCGAGGAGGTTAGGGATGAAGAGATTTGATAGGTGTAACATTAGGAGAGATCTGGACCATCAGATCAGGGGAGGGTCACAGTCATTGATCTCCTACATGAATTTCCATATCGAAATTCGGGGATTGAAGTGACAAGAGATTTGGAGTCGCTGCATCGTGAACTCCCGGTTCATGAAACTCTGAAAAGATCTGGACCATTGGACCTAAACCATCGAGGATCGTTGGATATCATACAAGAACTTGTGTATTGAAGTTCGGGGAATGGAGTGACCAGTGGTTTGGGTCACTGCATTTCGATCTCCGGGATACCGAAAACTTGAAATGAAAAGTAAAAGTAGTGGGGGCCCCTGACATCGCTGGGAGTGAGGTGGACCTTCTTAAGGACACCATGTGTCACTACCTTGGTGGGAGACAACTGTGCTATCGGCCTAGAGGGTAAGGAAATCAAATTTTTCGGAAGTCCGGAGTTGGAGAGGGAAGCGAGTGCGAGAACCTCCAAGACCAAAATCCCAAAACCCGAAACCCGAAACCCCAAAGCCCCGAAATCCTGAAACCTGAAGTTTCATTTGGAGATCTTTATAGCACCTAGAAGTTTAGTGTTTGATCATGGCCTGTGGACGCATGGGTTGGGGACTAAGAAAATGGGGGCTATCGCTGGAAATTGCAGAGCCAAACAAAGCTCAGAAAATTCATGGAATTGAAAAATTTTCTTATTCACGTTGGTTTATGAATGTTGTAGTTTTATTAAGGGTTTAAGGCCTGACAAACTTGGGTTGGCTGCACGTTGTGTGTGCAGAGTTCAACAAGTGTCAGGATAGCCACAAATCGACGTCGAGTATAGAAATGGAAGTGGTGCGGATTGCCTCCAATTCAGAGAACGAAAGAGAAGGAAGGGATGTCAACTTGGGAGTCGAGGGATCAAACTCCAATGGGAACAGAAGAGAATTGGATAAGGAAGGGCATGTGATGAAAATCATTGAAATATTGCAAAAAGATGCTCCGGCTTGATAAGTCGATAGTTGAAAGCTCATGAGGGTCAGGGATTGGCAGGGTGAATTCAACTTAAAGATGTTGAAGAGCCTGGAAAGAATAGAAAGGAAATTGGAAAAGGAGAGTGACTCAAGCAAGACAGAGAGTCGCAGGACCCCTGAGAGGAAAAGAAGATAAAGGAGTGTCAGCAGACATCATCGTCGCTCCCCAAAGCATTCTAGTAGGGAAGCACACAATAGTTCAAGCCCATCTCCTACCAGAAAACACTAAAGATCTGGAATGGATGAATTGAAAGGGGAGATGAACAAGATTAAGCCTCCTACATTTGATGGAGAACATAAGAAGGAGGAAAATCCCGAAACATGGTTGCTTGGGATGAGGAAATATTTCCAACTATAGAATTATTCCTCTCATGTAGAAGGAAGAATTGCGATGTATCAATTTAAAGGAAAATCATCCATGTGGTGGGATCAATTTGTGCAGGTGTAGCACATTAGAGAGAAAGATATCACTTGGAAGGAATTCAAGAGGTATTTCAAGAAGAAATACCTAACTAAAAGATACTATGACAAAAAGATGAAGGATTTCTTCAAACTCAAGCTAGGCAGCATGACCATTGATGAATACAAACGAAGTTTCTTGGAACTACTGAAGTATGTTCCATTCATCAAAGATGAGGCTGTCAAGATTTAGAGGTATCTGAGTGGACTGCCACCTACCATTGGTGACAAGATTCAGTATGATGATCCTAAGACTATGGAAGAAACAATAAGAAGGGATAAATGCTTATATGAACAACAAAGAGAAAAGCCTACCTTTTGGAAGGTTTGGGATGACTAGAGGAAGTTTAAGAAGGAATAGAGGCAGAAGGGAAACAAACCTCCCTTTTTCATAAATAATCCTCAAGGACATCCATCGTTTAGAGAGCCGAGAATGGCTGAAGTGGGGGAAGAACGGCAGAGACAGATGCCCATTCAGTGTTGGGGCTGTAAAGGGAACCACAAGTACATGGATTGTCCCCATAAAAATGGAAAAGAAAGAGCTATCCATACTGTTCAACAAGCTGAAACAGTGGAGGAAATGGGAAGTAGAATGCCAAGGATCTACACAGCCTTGAACAACAAACAAGTTGAATTTCAATTGCACATGATTGAAGTGGAAGGTATGATTGACAACCAACCATTTATTATTTTAATAGTTATATAGATCCTAGGGTGGTGGAAATTTTGCATTTATCAAGAAGCAAACATGAAAAGTCTTGGTTAGTGCAGTTGGCTACAGGAACTAAGAGGAAAGTCACTGAGTTGGTTAAGTCTTGTCCCGTGGACATGAAAGGATTGAGCACTAAGGCTGAATTGAATAGTCTGCCTTTATGTTCTTATGACTGTTTAATTGGGATGGACTGGTTGGACCAACAACATGCCCTCTTGGACTGTCATAACAAGGAATTTACATGCCTAGATGAGGAGGGGAATCGGAAAACAGTCCAAGGAATTCCTAAAGTTGTGGTTGTTAGAGAAATCTCATCAATGCAGTTGAAAAAGTGCTACATGAAAGGTTGTCAATTGTTTGCAGCCCATGTGGAGGAAGCATCCAGAGATGAAGTCTCAAAGATTGGAGACCATGCGGTACTAACAGATTTTGAAGATGTATTTCAGGAGGTACCCAGACTACCTCCGAAGAGAGATATCGATTTCTCTATAAATTTGATGCCTGGGGCAGCTCCAGTGTCGAAAGCTCCTTATAGAATGAGTACGCCAGAGCTGAAAGAGTTGCAATTGTAGCTTGAAGATATTCTAAAGAAGGGGTACATTCACCCAAGCGTGTCACCTTGGGGTGCCCCAGTCCTGTTTGTGAAGAAGAAGGATGGGACATTGAGGTTGTGCATTGATTTCAGACAGTTGAACAAAGTAACTGTCAAGAACAAGTATCCTCTGTCGAGGATTGACAATCTTTTCGATCAGTTGAGAGGTGTGAAAATATTTTTGAAGATAAATAAAGGATGAGGACATCAGCAAGACCACCTTTAGAAAAAGGTATGGTCATTACAAGTTCACAGTGGTACCGTTTAGGCTGTCGAACGCACCTGCTATTTTTATGTGCTTGATGAATGGTGTATTCAGGGACTATTTGGACAAGTTTATCATAGTCTTCCTGGATGACATATTGGTGTATTCCAAGTCAGAGGAATAGCATGAAAAACACTTGAGAATGGTGTTGCAAGTGTTGAGAGAACACCAACTATATTCCAAATTGAGAAAATGCTCATTTTATCAAAGGCAGATCCATTACTTGGGGCACATTATTTCAGAAGAAGGGATCGCCATGGATCCTGAGAAGGTTGAGGCCATCAGTGAATGGTCAGTGCCAAGGAATGTGGTGGAAGTTAGATCCTTTATGGGTCTAGAGGGATATTACAGAAGGTTTATCGCAGGGTTCTCAAAGATAGCTCGCCCTATCACTTCCTTGCAAAGGAAGGAGGAAAATTTTTAGTGGACTAAAGAGTGTGAGAAAAGTTTCCAGCAATTGAAACAACTATTAACCAATGCTCCAATCTTGAGAATTGCAGATCCAAATATAGATTTCCTGGTGTGCACAGATGCATGTAAGGAAGGGTTGGGAGGATTTCTCAACCAAGATGGATTTGTAATCTATTATGAGTCCAGGAAGCTGAAAGAGCATGAAAAGAATTATGCCACTCATGATTAGGAATTGGCATCAATAGTTCACGCTCTGAGGAAATGGAGACATTACCTCATGGAAAGGATGTTTGAACTCAGAACAGACCATAACGGTCTGAAATATTTGTTTGATCAGACAACTTTAAACACTAGACAAAGTAGGTGGCTGGAATTTCTGTGTGAGTACAACTTTGATATCAAGCATATCAAGGGGAAGGAAAACAAGGTGGCTAATGCACTCAGCAGAAAAGTGCATGAATTGCATGCTACAACCATTAGCATGTACGGACTGATATTAAAGATAGAATTTTGGAAGTTGCAAATGTAGATTTGCAGTACAGAGACTTGGTAGCAAAGCTACAACAAAGCGAGAGACCACATAAGGAGGGAAATTACATCTTGGGAGATGATGGAATACTTCTGTATAAAAACAGAGTGTACATACCCAATGTCTAGGGTTTGAAACTTGTGATTCTAAGAGAAATGAATAACATGAATTATGTTGGACACCCTGGATATCAGAAGACTATGGTAGAAGTCAAAATCCATTACTTTTGGCCAGGTATGAGGAGAAAGATCATTGAATACATCGCCAGATGTAGGGAGTGCTA
Source organism: Picea sitchensis (assembly GCA_010110895.2). Classification (NCBI taxonomy): domain Eukaryota; kingdom Viridiplantae; phylum Streptophyta; class Pinopsida; order Pinales; family Pinaceae; genus Picea; species Picea sitchensis. The sequence continues at coordinate 195,190 of SNQJ01S0002348.1, read as the reverse complement.
GAAAGTTAAAGCTAAGCATAGGCACCCAGCAGGGTTGCTACAACCTTTGCCCATTCCTGAATGGAAGTGGGAAGTGGTGACCATGGATTTTATTACAGGATTTCTCAGAACAAGCAAGCAACAGGATTCGATCATGGTTTTGGTGGACAAGCTTACAAAATCTGCCCATTTTATTCCACTGAAAACTACTCACAAGGCAGTAGATGTTGCTGATATTTTCGTGAAGTAAGTGGCACAATTGCACGGAATTCCTAAAATGATTGTGTCTGACAGAGACCCGAAATTCACCTCAAATTTATGGAAAGGATTTTTCAAAGGATTCAGAACGAATCTGAACTTTAGTACAACTTATCATCCTGAGTCTGATGGATAGACAGAGAGGGTGAACAAAGTTATAGAGGACATGCTGAGAATGTACGTGATGGACAAACCATCAAGATGGGAAGACTACCTGCATTTGGTAGAATTCACCTACAATAATGGGTATCATGCATCGTTGAAGATGAGTCCATTTGCATCACTTTATGGAAGAAAGTGCAACACTCCAGTGAGCTGGGATAATCTAGCTGACAGAGCAGTAGTTGGGCTAGAGTTGCTCAAGGAGATGGAGGACCAAATGATAAAAATTAAATAGAATTTAAAAGCTACCCAGGACAGGCAGAAAAGTTATAATGATAAGAACATAACCCATAGAGATTTCAAAGTGGGTGATCATGTTTTCCTGAAAGTGAAAACTAACAGGAGTTCCCTAAAGCTGGGAAGTTGCGCCAAGTTGGAAGCCAGGTTTTGTGGGCCATTTGAAATCCTGGAAAGGATTGGGCCAGTTGCATATAATCTTGCATTACCTGCATCAATGACTGTACATAATGTGTTTCATGTTTCATTGCTTAATAAATATATACCTGATGATAATCATGTTATTGATTGGAATGTGATTCAGGTGGAACCAGAAGGTGTTCTGCAAGTGCATCCTGTGCTCATATTGGACAGGAAAAACAAATAGCTCTGGAATCGAGCTATAGGGCTTGTAAAGGTGCAGTGGACCTGGTACGGTCCTAAGGATGTCACATGGGAGCATGAATATGTTATGCGGGCAGAGTAACCGCATCTTTTTAAAAATTTTGAAAATCTTGTAGATGCAGTGTAAAGTTGCACTGAGGACAGTGCAAAAATTAGGGGGGGGGGATTGTAATGACCCCAAGGCTGAGCCCTGCTGTAAATCATGTTTCTGAAATGAATTGTAATTATGTTTTATAGGCTGGTGAGCCAAGTTTATATAATCTGGTAGGCTTATGTGATTGTTAGGCCAGAGAACCTAAGTGTTGAAGGCCAAGAGCATGATTTTGTACATGTATCTATGCACATTATTAATAAAAATATAAACACCGCCGTGTGCAGACCGACCACGATGAATGAGTGATGGGGGACTAAGATTCCATAGAGTGGGCAAGGGATTAGGGGCTGGAGGTGGGAAAGGGGACTAAATGTTGAGCCTAGGGGCTTAAGTCCTTAGGGAATAATATTTTAATATTATTCCAAAAGACATGTGAAATATATGTTTTGTCCTAAGTTCTTGGAGAGGAACGCATGCTGATGGAGCACATGCAACTTCATGGGCGACATGTGTCAACCCAGGCACATTCATTTTTACCCAAATATTGAGCTGTGGAGGGGGTTCGTCCTCCATGGGGGGGGTGTCCACTGTCTGAACGGAAGGATCTCTGTGTCTGATTTCTGTAAGCCTCATGCAGCTTTGAAACTGGAGGCCTGTGTTGATTTTTGAGATAGCCTATACACCCTCTGTCCAAACTGCTAAGTTGAGCCATGATGGGGATTCCTCCTCCATTCTACCCGACTATCTAAACGTGAACAATCGGACCTCTGCAAGAACACCCTGGTGCAACCCTGAACGCCAAAATATTGTGTTGATTTCTGAGATAGCTGGTACAACCTCTGTCTGAACAATTTGAGCCTGTGTGTGGGATCTCTGTACACCTTGTGTTATCCCGAAACCAAAATTGTGAGTCTATTTCATGATTGTTGAGCCTGTTTGGGAAGCCCATGTCTGTTTTCCTAGTTGGTTGTTGTGGCCATGCAGTGCTGGAATGCGCGTGGCTTACTGGCTAGTGTGAGTTCATGCTTAGCTTGTGTGTAACCTCTCTCCAGGTGAGGGAGGTGATTGTTGTTGGAAGAGGCAGGTTGTCAGGCCTGTGAGCAACACTTTCTAGGTGAGAGAGTTTGCTAGGAAGTTGATTCTTCCAGAGAGTGTCTAGCACTAGCTTCGGGCTCTAAGACTTCCTGATCTAGCCTGTTTCCGAGACCCAGAGAGGGAGGTGTAGCATTGATGGACTGTGCTTGTGAAGGTGTGTACTCCCGGGCTGAATAGGCATGTGGGGAATGAGATTTCGGGAGTAGTGGGTGTAAGATGGCATCCTGGGAAGAATCATTCTAGTCATTCTATGTTGTTTCCCTGTAACCTTAGCCTAGCCTAGGATTCCTTACCTTGGGGTGGAGCTTAGTCCCAACTTGGGGGTGACCCACTGCTGAGCTTGATGAGCAGCATGGTCTAAGGCTGGGAGGTTCATGGAAGGCCTACACATGGTTGGTGGAATTACCACCATTTCAAAGAGAAGTACCAGATGATGTTTTAATTATGTGTTGCATGCTTGTGTATTTATATTTATCATTTATTCTGTTGTGCATATGAATGCATGCTAATTCCATGGATTATTTATGTCAGTAGTAATTTTATGTCGACTCTAAGTTTAAATGTCTTTAACATGTTTTAAATGCATGTTATCAATTAAGCATAAAATAATGTTGTTCTGCATAGTAGTGTTTGCCTGGCCATTGGGGTGGGATGACGACCGAGGACATTACATATCCCCTCTAGTCCTTTTTCCTATGGTATGATGAATTTTACATCGCATTTTTCAAACTCCATCCCAACAGCTGGAACTAATGCTAGCGTTGGACTTGGGGGCACAAATCCTCCTTATACTCCTTTCTGTTTTAGTGGCACTCATGTCCCTCAAACGAATCCTACCATGGGAGGCATTCCTCTTTTTAACCCTAGGTCTAATCATTTTGCTTCTGGATGGAGTGATGAACCTAGTGAACAAGCTACTACTCACCTTCCATCCTTTACACCCACCTCCTCAGTACCATGTCTGACCAACATGTTTTGCATGACGAATCCACCTTTATCCTCTATATTCACACCCGGAGGAGGTCAGTTTCAAACCTTGGGCAACCCCTAACCCGGTTCCACTCCAGCTGGGGGCAATTTTTATAACCATCATCAGAACCTTCCTACTAGAATGGTGCCCAAAAAAACCCTTATGAATCGGCCTAGAGGAGGGTCTTACAATACCGAACAAGACCATGGTGCTTACAACAACCCTCGATGGGTTGCAATTCCCCAACCATAATATTTCCAGGGAGCTTGGGGCCAGATGTCGTAACACCATCTCCCTTTTCTGGCCATGCTCAACTTTCCAAACTTGTATAAACTAATGAATGACCTCGCATGTCATGATCCTTCATGGCCCTTCGTCCCCACTAAGCTTCCTTCGGATATTCCAAAATTCGAGGGAATGACTGGTGAGGATCCTAGTGATCACATCACCACCTTTCACCTATGGTTCTCTTCAAATTACCTTAATGATGATTCTATTCGGTTAATATTGTTTCAACGCACCCTCACAAGAGTTATCGTAAAATGGTATATTGAGATACCTAGGTGGGCATACAAAACTTTTAATCAGTTAGTTTTAGTCTTCCTAAATCACTTCCAATTGTCGGTTCGTTATGATGCTGGCATCAAAATCCTATCGAAATTTTGTTAGGATAGGTCCACTCATTTCTCAGATCACATCCAAGAGTGGCGTAGATGAAAGAGGTTGATCAATGCCTATATACCCCCGAAATTCTTTCTAAAGTGGTTCCTTAAATCTCTCCTACCTTATATTTCAAAGGATGTTTCTACATTTGGGGTTAATTATGAGGAATAAGAGATTTTTAAAGCCCAACCGTCAGATCTTATATTGCTCATTCTGGGATGTTATACAATATTCTTCCTGACGCACCGAGGTCAAACTATGACCCTAGTCAAAATCCCAGACTGCATGCCGATGGCATTGTAGGCTCTGTTAATGTGAAATTTGTAGAGTCGGTGATAATGCTTCTGAAATACTTGTCTCTAAACCAATATGTAGGAGGGCCAACTTCATCTATCTCCTCTAATCTCACTCAATTGGAGGATGTACGCTCTGTGCAGTCATCGACTAGCCCGAATGGTATCCAACAGCCATGAGGGAGGAAGAAGAAATGACGTAATAATAATCGTAGGGGTGGGAAGAATAATAATAAAACCAAGGACAATGGTAATGATGATAAGATGAATAATAATGTTGGTGAGGGCAAGAAAGAAAGGTGGAAGGTGAAGATTCCCTATAAGATTTGTATAGATGATCACCTTACCCATTTATGCCCCAAACTTGCAGAAGCTACAACGCTTTTATCTCTACCTCCTACTGTGCTGACGAATCATTTTCCACATAACCAACGCATGGCCTCGAGCTCCTTGAATGCCGAAAATGTGGCGAGTGGGAGTAAAAATCCACCAGCACAAGATGGTGACCGTTTATGCATCAATATGGTCAAATATGAGGTTAATGTAGCCAATCGATCTCGCGATTATAGTTCTCCACAAATTGTACCTAGTATAGAGTCTCCTCCTCCTCTAGAGAAACCCCTATAGATACAAAAACTAGAGCCACCACCTCGTATTCTGAAAGGAGTACTCAAGCACTCTACCCGTAATCCTAATGCTAGAGAAGCCCAAAATTACTCTATTGTTGAGGACTTGGGTCAAACCCCTTGTGCAATGTCGGCTCTAGAGGTACTCCAGACGTGTCCTTCATAGAGGAATGCCTTACTATCTGCGTTAGGAGCTCTAGATCCGTGTGGCTAGAGAGTTATCAAGTTTGACGTCACAAATGTGAAGCCTCGCTTTCCTTACCATGTGGCATTCCAAATCCACGTTGGTTACTCGAAATATACCATCAAGCATACTGTTGTTGATGAAGGTGCTTCAACATGTGTGATGTCCCTGGTCTTTTGGAAATCCCTTGGCTCTCCGACTCTTTCTTAGTCTCCAACCATGTTGACTACTTTTGACGTTATTTCCTTCTTCCCTCACGGTATTCTTCCTGCCTTTTTGGTCCAGTTAGGTGGGAAGATGGTAGAGGTGGATGTTGAGGTGGTTGATGCACCTCTCAATTATAACCTGTTACTAGGATGCAATTGGACTTATGCTATGACTCTGATCGTATCATTCGTCTTCCATACTCTTTGTTTTCCTCACGATGGGAAGATTGTGATGATCAATCAATTGTCCTTTGGGTATGCTAGTCCCAGTGCATCCGTTGGACCGTCGATCCCTATGGTCAACAATTCTCAGCCGAAAACTGAGAATATTGGTGTCGAAATGTATTGATTCCTTATGGGTACCTTCAAATTCATGGCACCAGTTCACCATATTTACGCCATGTCCAGTAGGGTTGTTTCGTCAGAGAGGTCTGTTCCTTTCCACACTTCCTATTTTAACGATCCTTGGACCCTACCTTCCTTGACTGTGTCTTGTGAAGTTCAGTCACATATCAGTCACATACTAGAATGGCCATGGCACTATCGACAACAGAGATAGCGTATGAAGTTTTTCTTGACTCTTTCATCGATTTGTATCCTGTTACCTTGCAGACGGACAAGGAGGATCCTGTTCTTCAGCCTGTGTGGGCCACTTCGTTGTCTTATTCACATGACTTCCTCTATGAGACTTTTCCTTCATATGAAACCATCATTGAGACAATGAATGGTTCTGACAAACCTTGGGATGATATGCATCATCGCTCTTATTTTCTCCCAGAACTTTCTAAAATCAAACAAGATGAATTTAGATATAATTTGAGCGAGATAGTTGGTCATGTCGTAGTTCCACTTGATATGCACAACATTTATGATGAAGGAAACATGGTGATTATCTCACCTACCATCATGATCAATATCTCTCATATCCTTGGAAATATTGAAAATGCATACATCGGTGTAGATTGTTTTCCAGAAGAAATTTTGATCTACACCGAACTCTTCAAGGAATTTCGAGATGTATTCTCTTGGTCATATGAATACATGCCAGGAATGGACCCTTGAATTTTCGAACCTGAGATTAAAACTTACCTAGATGCTAAGCCTATTCGACAATGTCTTAGAGTTTTCAATCCCCAAAAGGCCCCTTCTATTAAGGCAGAGGTAGAGAATCTGCTTAATGTTGGCTTTATCTACCCAGTTCCCTTGACTGAATGAATATCCAATCCCATTCCTGTGAATAAGAAGCAAGGAACCATCTATGTATGCATGGATTTTCATGACCTGAACAATGATTTTCCTAGAGACAACTTCCTGACACCCTTCATCGATCAGATTCTCGACGAGTGTGTAGGAAGCGAAGTTTTTTCTTTCATGGATGGATTTTCAGGGTATAACCAAATTCATATTAAACCTGAGGATCAACATAAGACGATATTTATTTGTCCTTGGGGTACTTGTTCATACCAGAAGATGCCTTTCATCCTTAAAAATGCCAGAGAAACCTTCCAATGTGCTATGACCTTCACGTTTCACGATCTCAAGCATATAATCGAAGTCTATCTTGACAATCTTGCTTCTCACTCTCGTAAGAGAGTGGATCACCCTAAGAACCTTTGGCTAGTTTTTGAAATATTTCGTCATTATCGCATCCAGTTGAACCCTCATAAATGCATATTTTGCGCTAGATCAAGACGTCTTCTAGGATTTTTAGTCTCTGAGACTGGGATCATGGTAGATCCGTTAAAGGTTGAGGGACTACTTTGATTGCCTCCCTCGTGCACTATTTGAAAATCTCAAGGTTTACAGGGGAAAGCTAACTTTTTACATCGATTTATAGTGAACGATGCCAATATTACTAAGTTTTCATGCATCTCTTAAAGAAGGACACCCATTTTATATGGGATGAGCAAGCCCAAGAATCCTTTGTTGCTTTGAAGAAAGCCTTGGTATCAATGCCTCTGCTGAAGTCTCATGACTACAATAGAGATTACTTAATTTATGTCTCCACATCCGAAGAGATGATTGGTATGGTATTGGTTCAGGAGGATGATGAGCTCCACGAGCACATCATTTACTATCTTAGTCGAAACTTAGTTGGTTCTGAGCTCAAATATTCTCACGTTGAAAAGCTATCTTTGGTTGCTGTTCATGTAGTCCAACACTTACGTCATTATATATTTCTTTGCAAAACTACTGTGGTTGTCGATGCCAATCCATTTCAATACATCCTTATGAGGTGTATCATAGGGGGAAAGTACAATAAATGGATTGTCATTTGTCAAGAATTCGATCTTGATTTCACTTCTGCGAAATCCAAGAAATCACTAGTCTTTGCAGAGTTAATATCTGAATTCCCTCAATTAAACGAGGATGTTATTCATGTTGATTCATTTGCGGATGAACACATTTTCCATATATCCTTGTCTGACCCCTGGTATGGAGACATTGTCCTCTATCTTCAAACATTGAATTTCCCTTAGCATCTCTCACAAGATGACTGACGACGTATACGATACCAAGATAAGAACTACCTTATCGTTGGCGACACTTTGTATTGTCGAGGAGTAGACAGTGTCTTGTGTCATTGTTTAAATCACGAAGAATTTGAGTCTGTTTTAAACAATTTCCATAGTGGGGCTTGTGGTGGTCATCTATTCAGGCTTTCGACAACCGAGAAACTCTTGCGATCTGGTTATTTTTGGTCGTCTATATTTAAATATTGCATTGAAGACCTTATCGTTGGCGACACTTTGTATTATCGAGGAGTAGACAATGTCTTGTGTCATTGTTTAAATCACGAAGAATTTGAGTCTGTTTTAAACAATTTCCATAGTGGGGCTTATGGTGGTCATCTATTCAGGCTTTCGACAACCGAGAAACTCTTGCGATATGGTTATTTTTGGTCGTCTATATTTAAATATTGCATTGAAGTGGTTAAGAAGTGTCTCCCCTGCCAAGTGCTCACTCAGAAAATGTGCTCACATCCAACCCCTCTCCATCCAATCATTATTGTCGGTCTCTTCACCAAGTGGGGGATGGACTTTGTGGATTGCAACCCAACTTCGGCTGGGGGCATCAACACATTATCATAGTCATAGACTACTTTACTAAGTGGGAACAAGCCATTCCTAGAGTTAAATCCGACAGGAATACTATTTCCTTCTTCGTATTCAATAAAATTATAGCTAGGTTTGAAATCTCAAGTGAGATTGTCACAGATCATGGAAATCACTTTTAGAATGAAATGATGGAAGAACTAGCATCTATACTGGGGTTTAAGCATGGTCATTATTCCCCTTAATACCCCCAATAAAATGGACAGGTAGAGGTCGTGGACAAGCCTTTCAAGACCATTTTGCAGAAAACTGTTAGCCAGAGAAAATCTGATTGGCATATCATGTTATATCCTGCACTTTGGGAATACCAAACCTCGGTCAATAATTCCACTATTTTTTCTCCTTTCCAGTTAGTACATGGTGTGAAGTCGATATTACATATTGAATGTGAAATCCCTTCTCTTACATTGGTAGTTGTGCTCCTACCTGACACTTTTGATCTCGAACAATGTCTCGTGAACCTAGATAGTCTTGACAAGTAGCATCGAGATGCCTCTACGAATATCAAAGAGAATGAAAGATGTGTAAACATCCAATACGATAAGTATGTTTGTCCTCGGTTGTACGCTAAGTGTGACTTGGTCCTTTTATATGATCAAGCCAAGAACCACTGGGGGTAGGCAAGTTCAAACCCATGTGGCACGATCGTGCGATGTGTCTTAGAAAATGGAGCCTATGAATTAGAAAATTATGAAGGGAACATGTTGGTTGTGCCCAAGAATGGGCTCTACTTAAAAATATATTATGCTTGAGCCCCAATCTTGGGCATAACTCTTTGTATACTAATGTAATTTAGTGTATATATATTTTCCCTTTATTTTTTGTCTTCATCTTGTTTATCGAGTTTTCCGTTGGTTGGAAGATGTCAATGGAGTCTTTGGTCTACTTAGGATTAGTATATGGGGCCATTCGTCATACACAGAACTTGGTTTCCACCACTTGGGTTGTTTACTCACCCGGGGGTCTACTAGTGTCTTAAGGTGGCGTATGCCTAGGGCCATCCATGAATAATGTCACCAAATATAGGGTCGTTATATAACTTTTACGCGATGCCATTTCGCATGGTATTATCTCTTTGGAGGTTCACCTAGATTCCCTGTTGGTAGTATGTTAGTTGAATGACAGTTACCGTGTGCGTGACCCTACATTACTCTAACGATTTCTACGGGTACAAATTTCAGAATGACAATTTTATTTTATTACGTATCATCACATACCTAGGCATTCTAATTATGTATCCAATGCATATGATAATTTCTTTTGAGATTGGCATTTGTCACATAACTAAAGCAAAGAAACATTCTCATCAATATAGACATGGTAACATAAGTAAAGCCGAAGAACCATGTTTTTATATATATATTTCAAAAATATGATGTTTATAGTACAAAATTGGGGCTAACACCCTCAATACACATATATAACCAATCATACAAAATCCATGAAATCTACGCCTGTGGCACCAGATGAGTTTCATGATATAAAACTATGACGTTTGTGAGGTGAAGAAAGAGTCACACCCAAGCTTTGGGCATGCCTACCACATATCGTTGCATAGCCTCTGGCAGATCCTCCACCTGAACCATCAGAATGCTTTGTGTCAAACAAGACAGGTTGCCCTGCACGTTTTGAAGGACTCTCTCTGCATCTCCTCCCACTGCCTCATCTCCCTGGTGCCTCCAACGATGTCATGGAAGTCCGTCTGGCCATCATGGACCTACATCTGCATCACATACATGTCTAATTAGTACTTAAACATCATGAAAAAAAGAATTTTTTTTCCTATACAAAAATACAAAAAAATGAAATATTTGAAAAACCTTGACATATGTATGTCCGCGTAGGCGGTCCCTGGTGGTAATGGAATGTTAGGGTCCCCTCTGTAGTTGATCCTTATGTAGGGGTAGTCATCCAGAGATATGAACTGCCATCTCCACCAGTAGAAGAAGTCATCGTTCTAGGGTGTGGGAACCCTACCTCCCCCCTGTCATCTCATCACCTCGGTCCACTATGCCATGGCTATACCGTAAGGTCCACGCAAAATTATCTCAAATCTAGGTCCCAAACTAGGAACTCGCTCGAAGAAAATGCTACACAAGATAGAAGCAAACCCGAAGTTCCTCTTACTACCCTGTTTGCATTCTATCAACTGGATCTTCATGTTAGCCAATAGTGAGGTGCACTAGTTGTACACCATGGGTCTCAAGCACTCTATAGAGTAGAACATAAGCGACCTTGATTCCTAGTGCAAAGAGGTTGATTGTGTGATCCGTTTCAAAATGAGGACAACAATCTTGAGGCTTAGATTGTTTATTGCTCAGATGGGGAGTTGACTCTTGACCTTCTCAATCCTTGCAATGCAATGAGTGTCTATGTATTCATCTATTTTCATACCGTTCCTAGCTCCCAGGGACTTGAGGTTGACCACGTCACCCCAACCTGACAATCCTATCAAGAAATAAATGTCCTCGACTTCAATCCTTAATGGTTTCCCATCAAGGTTGAATCTCTCACTATCTAGATCCCAGTAATGCACGAGCAACTGTAGCAATATCACTTGGGCCATCATCCCTTTGAGAGCCCAAAAATTATACATACCACATCTTTTCAAGGCCATTTGGGACCTTGGATATCTTTCTAGAACAACATCTACCTCCTCATGTTCCCTTTCCCTCCACTCTAGCACCATGTTGCAAGAGAAAAATCCTTTTTTGAGTTAGCAATCTACAAAAAATAATGTTTACGGACATATACGCAGGCTGCAACGTTTACAGTCGCATATAGGACTGAGTATATTCTTGTTTTCTTTTAGATAGCCACATATAATCATGCGTATACGGGACCCGATGAACGGTAGCCCGCGTACACCTAAAATTCTATTTTGCACCCTAAATAACTTAAAAATTGGAACCTAAATACAAAATCTAATCCACTGAAAAGAAAGAGGAGGGGAAAAGGAATTACCTGGTCCAAACAGTCGTCGATTCCATCACTCGTATCTCCCACCATCACCAATTGAAGTTCAGAGGTAATTTGGTCCAAAATACACTATTTGGGTACAAAATACAAATGGTATAGTAAATTTGTTTTTTTTACTATTTATAGCAAATTTTTACCCATTTTGCATAGTTTTGGATAATATTTTCGCCTAATGGACTAATACGACAGTGGATTGAGTTGGTTTTTGTAGTTTTATCTAGGGATTCTTGCGGTTTTCAGCATTATGTCACCCATTCGTAACTTTGGACAAGTATTTTTTCTACCCAACATATAGGATAGGTATCCATTCCATCATCCACACTTGCATCATCCTATTCTTGTCACTCATATGTCTTAGGTACGAATCCATTTTATAGCGACACAGAACTTTCTATCTACTACTAGAAGTGTCTTTATCGAATGGTAGAGACTTACAAAACATGTGTAGCCTAGTTATATCCTCTGCTTTAATTGGTTCCCATGCAGAGATTTTTTCTGTAGGACTGGGAGTCCCTTATAGATAATACATGAATTTATGTTGAACCTCATTTCTCACCCATAAACATGCTAACCTGTACCTAGAGGACTCCCAAACGAGTTTGATTTAAGCTCTTTTCCGACTCGTTTTCAAAAAGAGAAAAGATTTCCGAGTGAACTTGTCTCTTTCACACTCATAAATTGGATTTGAAAGGACATCTATTTGGTGCAAGTGTTGGGATAAATATATACACTATTAATTCCCACATTTAATTATCAACC
>SNQJ01S0002348.1:163007-173789 GCA_010110895.2 Picea sitchensis | reverse complement strand
TGAAGCTAAAACTCCAAGACAATTCTTCAAATGGATACAACAACAATAATGAAATCTACCTAACGGAATAATGGATCTACTGAATGAATGAAAATATGTAACAATGATCTATATGAAGAGGAATAGATGGAAGGAAATGCACTCTATTTTTTTCGTGCTCAATGGATTGCAGATGTGATAAAGTCTTCTAATTAATTCCAAGAACAAAATTTTAGAGTGAAAATAGAGGAATATAAGAGGAATGGTTTTAACTCTTTGTGTGTCATATATTATTGGACTAATGAGAACAATTCACAAAGAATAATTGAGAGCTAAAATGGAAATGATCTATCTCTGTAACCAATCTCGAAACAACTCAGATCTGGATGCAATTGATTAGAGAGGGTTTATGTGTATGGATGTAATGTTGGGTATGATGTAATTGAGTTCTTGTGAATGTAAGTTGATGTATGGTTTAATTGATTTGTATGAAGAAAATGGAGGCATGGTTATGAGAGGGAATAACAATGGGATAGCAGTGAATTGGAAGAGGGAATCATGGTCAAAGTGTAGTGAGTTTGGAAAAAGGACATGGTTGTATGTTGCAATGATGATTTGGGAAATGCAATCTGTAAAACATAATATTTAGAACAAATATATGAAACCTGATTTGAAGGTGCATGGAGACACCATTTGGGGTGATCTTGAACATACTTGTACACTGTAATCAAATTGCACAATGGGCGGATCAGATTGCTGGCAGTAAGTGTGTTAGAACCTAATAAACATAAAACAGAGCAACAAATGAAGGAAGTGATAAATTCAATGGAAGAGATGGAACATTATTGCATACAATTGAAGAATCAATCATGAGTGTTTAATGAATCTGAATTCATAAAACTAAATCAAATTGCAATCACACAAAGGATGAATTCAAATTAAAATGTAAGCTAGAAATGCAATTAACTAAATCCTAATTACTATGCAAATTAAATAATAAAAAAGAACAACACATACCAGGTTGAGGGGAGCCTACCTCACCTATAATGTGTGGCTAAAGAGGCTTACATAACCAAGGAGTAATCACACTCAATGACTCATAACATCAACACATCCTTATTCAATTCAAATTCAAAAATTTACAACACCTTTCTTATGGATCCAAATCTCTCCATATGAGAACATACTAACATAATGATGATAATACTTTATCTCTTTCCCTTAGTCCCATGAGGATTTATTATACAATAAGAATCATTGAGGAGTGGATGGGATCATATCCCAATGCTCAGATTTCAAATTTTACATTTTTAGGCATAAATCCCAAAAATCTGCGTTTTAATGTAATTTGGGTAGATTCGAGTTAGGGATCCACCCATATCTTCCAAAATAATTCTCATTTTGAAAAAGTGCCTATTTTTTACTCAATTTTCCATGTTCTAGACAAAACCCATTTCGTAGAATTTCTAGATTGGATGCCATCTACACAGAAATCGAGGTGCAAGTTGGAAGTTTGAGACTTTTGCTAATATTTGCAGAATCATTCCCCCTGAGATGGAGGTCCACATGTGTGATATGGGTTGATTATGCCAAAAAATTTTGCACGTAAACGTCACTTTGGACAAAACCCATGTCCCCGATTTTCCTCTAGAAGCTTTCCAAAATTTCGAATTATTTCTAGTACAAGACTGTTGTTGATGCTGGTATCGGACGAGCATAGAATTGGTACCATACGAGCGCATAATTTATACCGGATGATTTGAGTACTGAATTACATGGATTTTGGGTACTGTATGACTATGCAGGTATCGGTTGACTGTAGAACCTTCTGGTACCAAATGACTTGGAGTGTGAGTACCGGATGACCTTGAGTGTGGGTACTGGATGACTGTGCAGGTACCAGTTGAATGTAGAACCTTCTAGTAACAGATGAATTGGAGTGCGGGAACATATTGTTTGGATATAGAAACATAGGATTAAACCATCATCAACAAAATTGTTGTACAATCATCATTTTAATCACTAAGAATATGGAAAATTATGTATTAACCACAGGATGAATAACAAGAGATAATGGAGGTTTATGGTGTAATTAGCGATATATTATTGACGAAATGTGGGTATAAGGTGTAATGATGAGTGTATTTGTATGGAAGAAAATATGAAAAAACTGGAGCCCAACAACAAGTTTATCCCTTTTTCAAACCAAGTAGACTAAGATTACGAAAAATGACATTTTTTGGCGTTAAGTTGTGATTGCATCGCATGCCCTTGCTTGTAGTATTGAGCCTATTGTTGGTTATCTCTTTGCGTTATAAGCCATTTACCTCAGAATTTTTCATCCTCAATCAAGCAGAGCCTTGTCATCATAATTTTGGGTTTAGCATGACCTTAGGAAGCTAAGCTAGTTACATAGAGTTTACTCCTCTGACTGGTTACTCTTCCAGTCCCTATGGAGTGTTTGATTGATGCCTCTTGCATATCATGGTTTCATCATTGATTCTATGCTTCCAGAGTCTTCCATATGTCTCATTCCCTTGTTCAAATGATGTCTATCAACCTGTGTCGGACATTCCTCAGAACTCTTGACTTTGCATGTCGGCCATACCCTCAGTTTGTCTCAGAATCACATGAAGTTGTAGTTCTATTATGCACCCTGGTCCTACTTTCCTCATTGATAAGTAACCTTGAACCCAATAGTCAACATTTCATCATTGGTCATTGACTTGGTGGTTTCCCTTGTGTTCGACGATAAGACATCTATTCACACATTGGGATTTGTGCAATGTCTTGGATGCCATTATCCTTATTGGTGGTTTCCTCACCTTTGTCAGCAGTTTTCCATATTGGTTGCTGTTAGCACTGAGAGTCACCCTCTGATTGCATAGAAGGTAAGACCAGTACCCATCAGGTTATATGTCACTATGAATGAGTTTTAAAGAGGTCAAGTGGGTAAGAATCAAGATAATATCATTTTAACTTAGAAAACTAGACCAACACGCATAGGCAATTGAGGTCTTGATCAACTTCAATCAGTAATTTGTAGAAAAGGTGAGTAGAAGGAAAACTTTGGTGAGGAAAGTGTAGAGGTCTGGTATGGACATCATGTCTTCAAGCAACCTAAGGAGGAAAAAAATCAAACACAATATCCTCTTAGATTCAAAGTTTCAGGAAACTGAAGAACACCATAACAACACTATAATCAAACATCCATCACAATAAATTTATAACAATCCATGTGAATCCTTCAATCACAGACACTTCAATATCAGAGGCAAATAATATGAAGAAGAAAGTTGACTTATATTAAAAAAAAAGTCTCAAATCAAGTTAAATAACCAGAGAACCAATATGCTTCATCAAAATTTTACAATGCGGGAGCCTTGCTTAACCATCCGACCTTAGCAAAATATCAAAAATACATACTTATACTTAGAACTGCCTACAATCTCCAGAAGCACGATCAAGTCAAAGAGTTCAAGACTTTACTTCTGAACCTTCTCTCCAGACTGTGCATGCAGTTGTCTGTCAGACGTGAGCTTTAGATCGGTTTGTATGCATCTTATCTGTCAGACTGCACATGCAGTTCTTTGTCAGACGTGATCTCATGTTAGTTTGGCATGACAACCTACTTCCACGGATAGTCTTTTCTGTCTTTTCATTTATGTGGTGAGACAAGGTTTCAACCACATCCGTCACTTTCATTAACTACCTACATCGGGATCAGGATGGGCCTGAGTCAACTTGGCACCTGGAAAATGTGATGACCATGCTATGATATTTGGCACCTATATTCTTGCTAGACTTTTGCAAAGATAACTAGAAGGAAAACGTGGAGGAAGACAATGGTGAGTGGGTGAGGTTCTTGGAACAAAATCATAGCCTGCAATAAGTGAGAAACGACCATGTGGAAGGATGAAGTTGGCGGTGACTGGGAATGTGTGAGTGCCAGCACTCAGGGAAGATGAAGTGTAAAGGAGCGAGGGGGATGTGGAAAGGAGAGAGAACGCAGTGGTAGAGTAGGGTGGTAGGTCCGGGAGGAAAATGATAACATAGTGGAGGTGACATGGAATACAGATGTCGGGAGGTGAGAGGGGAAGAAATGACAATGGGAAAGGGACAGGCGTGCGGTCAGGCGAGTGAAGGACAGGTGTTGGCGGGACCGTGGGCAGTATGGGAGATGGTCTGGCGGTTTTCTCGGAGGAGGGGGTAGGAAGTAAGCGATAAAGCATGGGTGGGGCTTAGAGTTGTTGTGGAGGCGACACGTCATGAGGGGCTTGCTCCAGAAAACCACCAACTCGGACCCCCCCCCCCTGCCCTGTTAAAGGCAGAACGATCGGGGGGGCTTGATATTGGATGATGAACATAGATTTGAGTGCACCTCACTTACATGTAGATCTGATTACGCCCTTTGGCCACAATGTGCCAAAGAACAAAAAACTTAGGATAAAAAACCAAAAGTGGGTCGCGCTAGGACCCCTTTCCTGCATTTTTCACCAAGGGGTTATTTCCTAGGGAAATAACACCAAAGCTACTAAAACAAAACTTGTGCTAACATAGGCCCCATGGGGGATAGAGACCTCCCCGTGAGGCTCTAAGAACTCTAGTAGTCCTAGTTGCCTTATGCATTGGGCTATGAAGTCATTCTCACAAACATCCTGCTAAAGAACACAGGCTGACATGTACACTATCTACTCGAAAGGAAATAAAACACACAAGCTCTAGAAGGAGCTTATTTATGTACACTCCTAGACTAACTGGCTTTTTACAAAGCACTAGGTGAAGGAAAACTTCCACCATAGCCACCCAGACTGTCTGTTAAAATAATTCTTCTCTTTATTACAGATGATACACAAAAGACTAGGGAAGTATGACAACAGAACGAGAACATGGCTTGGAACACTGACCATACCCCCAAATGATTATAAGGTGAATAAATCTATAGGATCCAATGCTTTTGGAAAGTACAACACCATATATGACCCCACAGGGTCACAAAATTTATAATCAGGAAAGCTCAACTGGTAAGAAATTACCTCTTATCCTTCATTTTGGCTCACCCGTCGTTCGATGTTCTCAAAGTGTACAGGTGGGTAGAGACCCGATGCAGGCTGGATAATACCAGGTGATATATGCTCGTTTACATGCTTTGAACAAGAGATAAACTACACATTTAGCTCCTCCTTTTCTCCTTCATGGTTCTCCCAAGGATTAGATTCACAATCATAACAAACATGAACCATGGAAAAGATTTGCTCTTCGTCATATTTGTTGGGATATTCATTAAAAGTTGGTTTCTCTGGGTCAATACTCAAAATCACTCCTTCATCATGAGTAGGGCTGCCAAAATCATCCATTTCAAAGACCATAATATCCTTTGCATCTCCTTCATAAGAGCAACAAAAACGAGCTGCCCCCAATTTTTCTATTTCTACCTAAAGTGCTCCTACTAGCTTCACCAAGGCATCTCCTTCATTCTCACAGCCTTCATTAGAAACATCCATATATTGAACACAATATTTATATCCCTCACAACAATTATGACAGATTAACTCAGAGGAATAATACCTTTGAGAATGTCTATTGAAAGATGCATGAAACTTCTCCAAGGAGGAAATGCTAGTAGGGGGAAAGGAGTGATACCACTCACGAGCGTCTCCTGCTAATGAGAACATGAACATCTTCAATAATACATCCTCATGATGTATTTCCCACTGATGCATGAGTTCATGAAACTCATGGAGATGATTGGTAGGGCTGCCATCTTTATGCTCTCTAAATATGGGAAAAAAACCATCCCACTCGTCTATAGTAGGAACAACATTGGGAAAACCAGGAACACCAAAGAAATTAAAAGGAGCAAACCTCTGAGACAATATGGCTTCCATCTGAAAATATGATTACTTAAAACAGTGGAGTCACCACTGGATCCATTAATCATGGAGTCGCTAGGTGAATGATGTGTAGTCTGAAAGTGTCTGGTCTTTGTTCACCATCAAAGGAAAGATCTGATCATTATCGTTCTCCAAGGGATATTTTCAATCTGGGACAACAGATAAAGCCTTCTTGACAAAGCTTTCCCTTTCTTGATGATCCTCTCTAGGTCAACTTCAGATGTAGTTAGAGGCAGTTGTGGAGTAGACCTCGTGTGTCTGCCTATGGAAGCCATAACTGAAACAATGGAGTCTCTAGGTGGAAGTTGCAATCTTCAATGGTACTGATATCTGATGCACCTTCAGAATCAAAACTTCTTTGTCGTTCTATCCTAGTGAAATGTCTTCAATTTGTTTCTCCGATAACGATGCCAAGAATGTTAGCACTGAGAGTCGCCCTCCGATTGCATAGTAGGTAAGCCCAACACCCATCAGGTTATATGTCACTATGAATGAGTTTTAAATAGGTCAAATGGGTAAGACTCAAGATAATATCATTTTAACTCAAAAAACTGGACCAACACACACAGGCAATTGAGGTCTTGATCAACTTCAGTCAGTAATTTGTAGTAAAGGTGAGTAGAAGGAAGACTTTGGTGAGGAAAGTGTAGAGGTATGATATGGACATCAGGTCTTCAAGCAACCTAAGGAGGAAAAAACTTCAAACACAAGATCCTCTTAGATTCGAAGTTTCAGAAAACTGAAGAACACCATAACAACACTGTAATCAAACATCCATCACAATATAGTTATAAAAATCCATGTGAATCCTTCAATAAAAGACACTTCAGTATCAGAGGAAAATAAGATGAAGAATAAAGTTGACTTATATTAAACAATAAGTCTGAAATCAAGTTACATAACCAGAGCACCAATATGCTTCATCAAAATTTTATAATGCGGGAGCCTTGCTCAACCATCTGACCTTAGAAAAATATAAAAAATACATACTTATACTCAGAACTGCCTACAATCTCCAGAAGTGCGATCAAGTCAAATATTTCAAGGCTTTATGTCTGAACCTTCTCTGTAGACTGTGCATGCATTCGTCTGTCAGACGGGAGCTTCAGATTAGTCGGTCTATGTCTTTTCTGTTAGACTGTGCGTGCATTTCTTTATCAGACGCAATCTCATGTCAGTCTGGTCTGACAACCTGCTTCCACGGCTAGTATGTTCTGGCTTTCCATTTATGTGGTGATACAAGGTTTCAACCACCTCCCTCACTTTCATTAACTACCTGCATCGGGATCAGGATGGGCCTGAGTCAACTTGGCACCTGGAAAAAGTGATGGCCACGCTCTGATCTTTGACACCTGTATTCTTGCTGGACCTTTGCAAACAGAACTGGAAGGCAGACATGGAGGAAGATGATGGTGAGTGGGCGAGGTGATTGGCGCAAACTCATAGCCTGCAACGAGTGAGAAACAACCATGTGGAAGGATGCAGCTGACAGTGAGTGGGAATGCATGAGCACTAGCACTCGGGGAAGTTGAAGTGTAAAGGTGCGAGGGGGATGTGGCAAGGAGAGAGAACGTAGTGGTAGAGTGGGGTGGTAGGTCCGGGAGGAAAATGACAACATAGTGGAGGTGACATGGAGTAATTAGATAATCTTTCTTCTTGATCTTAAACATTGATGTATGATCGGTTGTGAATTTTCTTAATCTTTCGCCTTGAATTTAATGTTGGTTTATGATGAGTTATGCGTTTGATTTCTCTTGCACCATGTTTAATTGATGTTCAAGATTGATTGATTGATTGATCTAGTTGTTGTTTTACTTTATTGTTAGTGGGATGTAGACACCTTCTTGTTCCTCAGAACATTCGCCAGCCCTGAGACCTTAAATGGTCAAAATCAGTTGGATCCTGGGCTTGAGCGTTGCTTATGTGTCCTGGAGGTCCTAACCTTGTAGGTTAGGTTGGGAGGGTAGTCATTTTATATTCATTATATGATTGATCGTTGTTTTAAATTGTTTCAATATGATTATGATGTGCTAAGTGGAGACACTATTTATGTTTGTGTGTTGCTATCCTTTTTATTGACGCGTTGAATGCGTCGTTATTGATTTAAATGATTAGTAGTTGGTAACACTTTTACTTATGACATCGTTGATTTTGCGTTTCTATGATTTATATTGTTGACGCCCAATTCCTAATGTAAAATATAAAAAAAAATACTTGTTATGTTTCACTTTCCTTTTCGTAATGGAGGGGGTGTTACATAATTCAATATCTAGGGATTATTCGGGGTTTTATAATTAGCATGGGGATTTTTCTAGGTCTTAATGTGCCCCTCCCTTCAAACAAGTGTATTTCTCAACACTTGATTAACTGCGGGTGTTTCTGCATGAAAACATCATCTTCATATGTCACCTCTTCAAACGGTAGGTTATTCGATTTGATGAGGTATTCAATAATTAATTGATTTCGCAGCTACTTAGTCCTTGTTTCAAGGATTGTTTATGGTTCTAGTACTATTTTTCCTTCTTCATTAATATCTTGTAAAATATTTTAGATTGGGGTCTTTTCACTAATTACCTTTGTTAAGAAAGAAACATGGAAGATTGTATGTACACGTGAACATGGAAGAAACTTCAATTTGTAAGCCATACCTCCAATCCATTGCAACATCTTATAGGGCCCTGTTGACACTGAAAAACTACCCCATTCCAACATTAGGGAGAATTTCTGGATGATAGGTCCCAATAAGACCTATTCTCATTTGGTATGGAAATATCCACCAGTATGTGGACCTGGTTGTCGCTAGTTAAATGAATTTCTCTCCGTAGAGAGACTTTCTCATTTAAATTTATGACAACTGATCCCACATACCTTTGGAGTTTTCCATACCAAACACGATCAAGTCTGATTGGGACCCACCCTCACGAAATTATGCCTTATGTTGGCATGGGGAATTTTTCTTAGGTCAAGAAAATGACACTAGAAGGAGGGCCAGATGATAAGTTGAACCTACAAAGTATTTCTTATTAATGGTTTCTACCTATCAATGGCTCCTTTCCAAATCCCTATATAGATATGTATTTATGTTTTTGTACCTCGTAACACTCCTAGAAATATAGTTAATCTCTTGTGAAAAGTTAAATTTGATGGTGATGGTGAAACATCTGCATCTGCACATATCATTCAGTTATGTTTGATTTGTTTTTCTTAGAATATTACTCCTGAAGGTGTCATATGAAGTTTTTTCACTCTTACTTTTGAAGGTTAGGTCAAAGTTGTTGTGAGACTTTGTTGGCCACCTCTATTCACTCATGGGAACAATTTATATTTGAATTTTTTCATTCTTTTGATAATTATTATTATGATTAATTGTGTGAGGAAATATTAGAGCTTAGGGAAAAAAAAGATGAATCTTTAGAAGTCTTTTTTTTTTTAAGGTTTATTAATATTTTATATATATTTCATTTGGATGTTGTGCCCTCTGTTGGTGAATAACTTCTACATTTATTTTATCTTTCTAATGAACAATATCAGTTAGTGAGTGAAGAATCAAAATCATTCCTTAATTCTAGTTTAATGTTGATTTGGATTCACATGAAGATGTTGAGGATACTAAAGATTTGGTTGGACAATGTATGTTTGGATATTTCTTCACTATGGGGGATATAGATTAGAGATAAAATATTTTTTCAGAAGAAGCATATGTATCCTCCCGCCATTCCATTCCCCCAGTATTTCCTAGTGATGAAAAATAACCCTTTTGTGTAGTAAATTTGAGTTCATATTTTTTTGTAACTAACACGGACGAAGGATCTCCTGCTGATAATGAGAAACTTCGGGTTACACCAATGGTTATGTCAGGTTCCCATTTTCCTATTTTATCTTTTCCATCATAGGAAATGAAGGAGGAAACTATGGAGAAAGATGAAGAAACATGTCATGTGCCAGAAAATCAGAGATCCACCACACGATGGATTAGATTAAGTCTAACTTACGTGTTCATGATTTTGGTGTGGAACACTCTTCTCTTATTTTAACTGAAGATATTCAAGAAGAACTTCTTGAGGTCACCACCTTAAACCATCTTGTTGATTTTCTCCTCGAGACCATTCTTGAACCCTCTTGTTCTAAAAATTCTTCTGATTTGCTCTTATCTTTACCTAATAAAAATGAACATCAGTATGTCATGGATAACATTTTATGTCCATATTTTTCAGTGGAGCTAGAAAGGAATGTTTATTAGTCAATTGGGAAAAACAATTGAACACATAAAACATGACACCTTCATAAATAAGGAAATTATAATTAATTCATGTTGGTCTTAGTTGTTGTATTGTTATAACCTATCCTAGTTCAACTAAGAAAGATCAAGAAAATTTGCATGTAGTTACTAAATTATTTGTTGAGCCTTCTTATTCTAAAAATTGTTGTGATTTTCTCCTATCTCCTAACCATGAGTATGTTTTAGAAGATATTTCAGGTTTACATATTTTAAAGGAGAAAAATAACCAGGCTGCTCAGTTAACTCAAGGATAATAAATAAACACACAATGCATACCATTTTTAATACAACAATTTACACCTTTCTTAGAAGAGGATAATAGTGCTAAGGAAGAAGGTTTTGATTGTGAAACAATTCTTAGTGTAGATATTACTAATTTACAATCATAACCAATCATAAATGTTCTTAAGGAAGAAGAGATACCATTCAAATAGACTCATATTGAAAAGTCTTATCTTTCTAGAGAGGCATTTCATTCTCTTACATCTTCTACATTATATTTTTTGTACCTTGATCTTTTTGATGGAGTTATGGTGCAAGACACTATTTATGATCATTTTTAAACTCATTCTACATGGACAAATTTTGATAAAGTAAAAGATGTTAATAATGTACATATTGAAGAATGAG
>SNQJ01S0002348.1:146988-162957 GCA_010110895.2 Picea sitchensis | reverse complement strand
CTAGAAGCGGAAGCTTCTATTAGGTCTTCTTACATCTGCCTAATTCTCTTTTATTGAAAGGTCTTATTAATATTGACCTTTATTACATCCGAATACATTAATCTACCCATGTGTGGGTTAGGACCTTAACAGCACATGCAGTTCTTTGTCAGACGTGATCTCATGTCAGTTTGGCATGACAACCTACTTCCACGGCCAGTCCTTTCTGTCTTTCCATTTATGTGGTGAGACAAGGTTTCAACCACATCCCTCACTTTCATTAATTACCTGGATCGGGATCAGGATGGGCCTGAGTCAACTTGGCACCTGGAAAACGTGATGACCATGATATGATATTTGGCACCTGTATTCTTGCTGGACTTTTGCAAAGATAACTAGAAGGCAAATGTGGAGGAAGAC
The DNA here is from genome assembly GCA_010110895.2 of Picea sitchensis. Taxonomy (NCBI): domain Eukaryota; kingdom Viridiplantae; phylum Streptophyta; class Pinopsida; order Pinales; family Pinaceae; genus Picea; species Picea sitchensis. Next base: position 162,558 of record SNQJ01S0002348.1, on the reverse strand, counting down.
AATGGTGAGTGGGTGAGGTTCTTGGAACAAAATCATAGCCTGCAACAAGTGAGAAACGACCATGTGGAAGGATGCAGCTGGCGGTGACTGGGAATGCGTGAGTGCCAACACTCGGGGAAGATGAAGTGTAAAGGAGCGAGGGGGATGTGGAAAGGAGAGAGAACGTGGTGGTAGAGCAGGGTGGTAGGTCTGGGAGGAAAATGATAACATAGTGGAGGTGACATGGAATATAGATGTCGGGAGGTGAGAGGGGAAGAAATGACAATGGGAAAGGGACAAGCGTGCGGTCAGGCGAGTGGAGGACAGGTGTTGGTGGGACCGTGGACGGTATGGGAGATGGTCTGGTAGTTTGCTTGGAGGAGGGGGTAGGAAGAAAGTGATAAAGCATGGGGGGGTCTGATATTGGATGACGACCATAGATTTGAGTGCACCTCGCTTACATGTAGATATGATTACGCCCTTTAGCCACAACGTGCCAAAGAATCAAAAACTTAGGATAAAAAACCAAAAGTGGGTCGCGCTAGGACTCCTTTCCTGCATTTTTCACCAAGGGATTATTTCCTAGGGAAATAACACCAAAGCTACTAAAACAAAACTTGTGCTAACATAGGCCCCATGGGGGATAGAGACCTCCCTGTGAGGCTCTAAGAACTTTAGTAGTCCCAGTTGCCTTATGTATTGGGCTATGAAGTCATTCTCACAAACATCCTGTTGAGGAACACAGGCTGACATGTACACTATCTACTCGAAAGGAAATAAAACACACAATCTCTAGAAGGAGCTTATTTATGTACACTCCTAGACTAACTGGCTTTTTACAAAGCACTAGGTGAAGGAAAACTTCCACCATAGCCACCCAGACTATCTGTTAAAATAATTCTTCTCTTTATTGCAGATGATCCACAAAAGACTAGGGAAGTATGACAACAGAACGAGAACATGGCTTGGAACACTGACCATACCCCAAAATGATTATAAGGTGAATAAATTTGTAGGCTCCAATTCTTTTGGAAAGTGCAACACCATATATGTCCCCACAGGGTCACAAAATTTATAATCAGGAAAGCTCAACTGGTAAGAAATTGCCTCTTTTCCTTCATTTTGGCTCACCCCTCATTCGATGTTCTCAAAGTGTATAGGTGGGTATAGACCCGATGTAGTCTGGATAATACCAGGTGATATATGCTCATTTACATGCTCTGAACAAGAAATAAACTGTACATTTAGCTCCTCCTTTTCTCCTTCATGGTTCTCCCAAGGATTAGATTCACAATCATAACAAATAGGAACCATGGAAAAGCTTCGCTCTTCGTCATATTTGTTGGGATATTCATTAAAAGTTGGTTTCTATGGATTAGTACTCGAAATCACTCCTTCATCATGAGTAGGGCTGCCAAAATCATCCATTTCAAAGACCATAATATCCTCTGCATCTCCTTCATAAGAGCAACAAACACGAGCTGCCCCCAATTTTTCTATTTCTACCTAAAGTGCTCCTACCAGCTTCACCAAGGCATCTCCTTCATTCTCACAGCCTTCATTAGAAGCATCCATATATTGAACACAATATTTATATCCCTCACAACAGTTATGACAGATTAACTTAGAGGAATAATACCTTTGAGAATGTCTATTGAAAGATGCATGAAACTTCTCCAGGGAGGAAATGCTAGTAGGGGGAAAGGAGTGATACCACTCACGAGTGTCTTCTGCTAATGAGAACATGAACATCTTCAATAATACATCCACATGATGTATTTCCCACTGACGCATGAGTTCATGAAACTCACGGAGATGATTGGTAGGGCTATCATCTTTATGCTCTCTAAATATGGGAAAAAAAACATCCCACTCATCTATAGTAGGAACAACATTGGGAAAACCAGGAACAACAAAGAAATTAAAAGGAGAAAACCTCTGAGACAAGATGGCTTCCATCTGAAAATATGATTGCTTAAAATAGTGGAGTCACCACTAGATCCGTTAATCATGGAGTCGCTAGGTGAATGATGTGTAGTCTGAAAGTGTATGGTCTTTGTTCACCATCAAAGGACAGATCTAATCATTATCATTCTCCCAGGGATCTTTTCAATCTGGGACAACAGATAAATCCTTCTTGACAAATCTTTCCCTTTCTTGATGATCCTCTCTGGGTCAGCTTCAGATGTAGCTAGAGGCAGTTGTGGAGTAGACCTCGTGTGTCTGCCTCTGGAAGCCATAACTGAAACAATGGAGTCGCTAGGTGGAAGTTGCAATCTTCAATGGTACTGATATCTGATGCACCTTCAGAATCAAAACTTTTTTGTCATTCTATCCTAGTGAAATGTCTTCAGTTTGTTTCTCCGACAATGACACCAAGAATGTTAGCACTGAGAGTCGCCCTCCGATTTCATAGAAGGTAATCCCAGTACCCATCAAGTTATATGTCACTATGAATGAGTTTTAAATAGGTCAAATGGGTAAGATTCAAAATAATATCGTTTTAACTCAAAAAACTGGACCAACACGCACAGGCAATTGAGGTCTTGATCAACTTCAGTTAGTAATTTGTAGTAAAGGTGAGTAGAAGGAATACTTTGGTGAGGAAAGTGTAGAGGTATGATATGGACATCAGGTCTTCAAGAAACCTAAGGAGGAAAAAACTTCAAACACAAGATCCTCTTAGATTCGAAGTTTCAGGAAACTGAAGAACACCATAACAACACTGTAATCAAACATCCATCACAATATAGTTATAAAAATCCATGTGAATCCTTCAATAACAGACACTTCAGTATCATAGGAAAATAATATGAAGAATAAAGTTGACTTATATTAAACAAGAAGTCTCAAATCAAGTTACATAACCAGAGAACCAATATGCTTCATCAAAATTTTACAATGCGGGAGCCTTGCTCAACCATCTGACCTTAGAAAAATATTAAAAATACATACTTATACTCAGAACTACCAACAATCTCCAGAAGTGCGATCAAGTCAAATCTTTCAAGGCTTTATGTCTGAACCTTCTCTGCAGACTGTGCATGCATTCGTCTATCAGACGGGAGCTTCAGATCAGTCGGTCTGCGTCTTTTATGTCAGACTGTGCATGCATTTCTTTGTCAGATGCGATCTCATGTTAGTCTGGTCTGACAACCTGCTTCCACAGCTAGTCTGTTCTGGCTTTCCATTTATGTGGTGAGACAAGGTTTCAACCACCTCCCTCACTTTCATTAACTACTTGCATCGGGATCAAGATGGGCCTGAGTCAACTTGGCACCTGGAAAAAGTGATGGCCACACTCTGATCTTTGACACCTATATTCTTGCTAGACCATTGCAAAGAGAACTGGAAGGCATACATGAAGGAAGATGATGGTGAGTGGGCGAGGTGCTTGGTGCAAACTCGTAGCCTGCAATGAGTGAGAAACAACCATGTGGAAGGATGCAACTAGCAGTGAGTGGGAATGCATGAGCACTAGCACTCGGGGAAGTTGAAGTGTAAAGGTGCGAGGGGGATGTGGAAAGGAGAGAGAATGCAGTCGTAGAGTGGGGTGGTAGGTTCGGAAGGAAAATGACAACATAGTGGAGGTGACATGGAGTAATTAGATAATATATCTTCTTGATCTTAAACATTGATTTATGATCGGTTGTGAATTTTCTTAATCTTTCGCCTTGAATTTAATGTTGGTATATGATGAGTTATGCGTTTGATTTCTCTTGCACCATGTTTAATTGATGTTCAGGATTGATTGATTGATCTAGTTTTTGTTTTACTTTATTGTTAGTGGGATGTAGACACCTCCTTGTTCCTCAGAACAGTTGCCAGCCCTGAGACCTTAAATGGTCAAAATCAGTTGGATCCTGGGCTTGAGCGTTGCTTATGTGTCCTAGAGGTCCTAACCTTGTAGGTTAGGTTGGGTGGGTAGTCATTTTATATTCATTATATGATTGATCGTTGTTTTAAATTGTTTCAATATGATTATGATGTGCTAAGTGGAGACACTATTTATGTTTGTGTGTTGCTATCCTTTTTATTGACACGTTGAATGTGTCGTTATTGTTTTAAATGATTAGTAGTTGGTAAGACTTTTAATTATGACATTGTTGATTTTGCATTGCTATGATTTATATTATTGACGCCCAATTCCTAATGTAAAATATATATAAAAAATACCTTTTATGTTTCACTTTCCTTTTCGTAATGGAGGGGGTGTTACATAATTCAATATCTAGGGATTAGTCGGGGTTTTATAATTAGCATGGGGATTTTTCTAGGTCTTAATGTGCCCCTCCCTTCAAACAAGTGTATTTCTCAACACTTGATTAACTACGGGTGTTTCTGGATGAAAACATCATCTTCATATGTCACCTCTTCAAACGGTAGGTTATTCGATTTGAGAGGTATTCAATAATTAATTGATTTTGCAGCTACTTAGTCCTTGTTTCAAGGATTGTTTATGGTTCTAGTACTATTTTTCCTTCTTCATTAATATCTGGTAAAATAGTTTAGATTGGGGTCTTTTCACTAATTACCTTTGTTAAGAAAGAAACATGGAAGATTGTATGTACACGTGAACATGGCAGAAACTTCAATTTGTAAGCCATACCTTCAATCCATTGCAGCATCTTATAGGGCCCTGTTGACACTGGAAAACTACCCCATTCCAACATTAGGGAGAAATTATTGATGACAGGTCCCAATAAGACCTACTCTCGTTTGGTATTGAAATATCCACCAGTATGTGGACCTGGTTGTCGCTAGTTAAATGAATTTCTCTCCACAGAGAGACTTTGTCATTTAAATTTATGACAACTGATCCCACATACCTTTGGAGATTTCCATACCAAACACGATCAAGTCTGATTGGGACCCACCCTCATGAAATTATGCCTTATGTTGGCATGGGGAATTTTTCTTAGATCAAGAAAATGACACTAGAAGGAGGGCCAGATGATAAGTTTAACCTACAAAATATTTCTTATTAATGGTTTCTACCTATCAATGGCTCCTTTCCAAATCCCTATATAGATATGTATTTATGTTTTTGTACCTCGTAGCTTTCCTAGAAATATAGTTAATCTCTTGTGAAAAGTTAAATTTGATGGTGATGGTGAAACATCTGCATCTGCACATATCATTCAGTTATGTTTGATTTGTTTTTCTTAGAATATTACTCCTGAAGGTGTCATATGAAGGGTTTTCACTCTTACTTTTGAAGGTCAGGTCAAAAGTTGTTGTGAGACTTTGTTGGCCACCTCTATTCACTCATGGGAACAATTTATATTTGAATTTTTTCATTCTTTTGAGAATTATTATTATGATTAATTGTGTGAGGAAATATTAGAGCTTAGGAAAGAAAAAGATGAATCTTTAGAAGTCTTTCTTTTTAAGGTTTATTAATATTTTATATATATTTCATTTGGATGTTGTGCCCTCTGTTGGTGAATAACTTCTACATTTATTTTATCTTTCTAATGAACAATATCAGTTATTGAGTGAATAATCAAAACCATTCCTTAATTCTAGTTTAATGTTGATTTGGATTCACATGAAGATGTTGAGGATACTAAAGATTTGGTTGCACAATGTATGTTTGGATATTTCTTCACTATGGGGGATATAGATTAGAGATAAAATATTTTTTCAGAAGAAGCATATGTATCCTCCCGCCATTACATTCCCCCAGTATTTCCTAGTGATGAAAAATAACCCTTTTGTGTAGTAAATTTGAGTTCATATTTTTTTGTAACTAACACAGAGGAAGGATCTCCTGCTGATAATGAGAAACTTCGGGTTACACCAATGGTTATGTCAGGTTCCCATTGTCCTATTTTATCTTTTCCATCATAGGAAATGAAGGAGGAAACTATGGAGAAAGATGAAAAAACATGTCATGTGCCAAAAAATCAGAGATCCACCATGCGATGGATTAGATTAAGTCTAACTTACGTGTTCATGATTTTGGTGTGGAACACTCTTCTCTTATTTTGACTGAAGATATTCAAGAAGAACTTCTTGAGGTCACCACCTTAAACCATCTTGTTGATTTTCTCCTCGAGACCATTCTTGAACCCTCTTGTTCTAAAAATTCTTGTGATTTGCTCTTATCTTTACCTAATAAAAATGAACATCAATATGTCATGGATAACATTTTATGTCCATATTTTTTAGTGGAGCTAGAAAGGAATGTTTATTAGTCAATTGGGAAAAACAATTGAACACATAAAACATGACACCTTCATAAATAAGGAAATTAGAATTAATTCATGTTGGTCTTAGTTGTTGTACTGTTATAACCTATCCTAGTTCAACTAAGAAAGATCAAGAAATTTTTCATGTAGTTACTAAATTATTTGTTGAGCCTTCTTATTTTAAAAATTGTTGTGATTTTCTCCTATCTCCTAACCATGAGTATGTTTTAGAAGATATTTCAGGTTTACATATTTTAAAGGAGAAAAATAACCAAGCTGCTCAGTTAACTCAAGGATAGTAAATAAACACACAATGCATACCATTTTTAATACAACAATTTACACCTTTCTTAGAAGAGGATAATAGTGCTAAGGAAGAAGGTTTTGATTGTGAAACAATCCCTAGTGTGGATATTACTAATTTACAATCATAACCAATCATAAATGTTCTCAAGGAAGAAGAGATACCATTCAAATAGACTCATATTGAAAAGTCTTATCTTTCTAGAGAGGCCTTTCATTCTCTTACGTATTCTACATTATATTTTTTGTACCTTGATCTTTTTGATGGAGTTATGGTGCAAGACACTATTTATGATCATTTTTAAACTCATTCTACATGGACAAATTTTGATAAAGTAAAAGATGTTAATAATGTACATATTGAAGAATGAGAGGATGCAACCCCTTCCCAGGTATCTTGTAGTTTTCTTCCTTATCATATTTTTTCTTGTGAAGGAGAGGGTGTTGTAACAAATGTGTTTCTGAATGAGTCTTTTATTGTCTTATCTAGATTTATAATTAATAGAGAGGCATGTTATTGTAGTAACCAAATGGTTGAGATTGGGACTAATAAATGTAATGAAACAACCAATTTTAGTGGTTTCCACTTATACATTGATCATATATCTTCAACATTGGTAAGAAACTCTAAGTTTACATCATTTGGTCACAATATCCCATCTCAAGTTGCTAGTTATGCGAAATATGATCCTAGAGAGACTTTCCAAGACAATGAGGCACTTTGGTTTCAGTCGATGGTTATGTTAGGTTATCATTATTTTGAATTCTCCTGTGTAATTGAAGATAAAATCAACACTAAGACTCTCTCACAAGGTACATTCCATGCATATTTCATACATGATTCTATGAAGGTGTGCTACTTTCCCATGAACTCCCTCCACCAATTTTATGATAATCATTGCAGATTTTATGATAGAATTGAGGAAAGGTTAGAGCGATCTTACTTAGATAGATTTCTCATCTATAATAACTATGAATTTTTTGGTATGATGGATAGAGATTTATATAATTTAATTTCTTCTAGTTTTTTTCTATAATTACTACTTCAAGTTCTGCTACTAATTTTTTATCAACATGTAATTGTAGGTTTGGAGTTACATGGATGGCTACATTGGCATTATGATTTCACATAGTTCATTTTCAGCCAGGGGTGTAGGACAGGAGGAAGATAGATTATACTAGTTTATTTTCTTTGCATACTTGTTTACATTACTTTTGATTTATGTTTTTCAATAAATTTAGTTGTAAATAAATATCTATACTTATGGGTAAGGCTTCATGTTTCTCTTCTTCGAGATGTACTTGATGTATAAATCCTTCGTGACTGATTTTTAATCTATTACAACAATAGATTATTTTCTTTTTAGTTTTTTAGATCAATTTTATTTTGGTTTCTAGCCTCTAGCTAGTTTTTTTTTTCCACCTTATTCTTTTAATTAAGTATTGTTGGTTGAATAGTATAATAATTTCCTAGTCGAGAGAGAAAGAAATGAGGGGATTTCATGTTGATATTTTCCCTTGAAATTGTTTTTTTTTTCTAATTATTTTTAACAAAAGGGAAATGTTTAATTGTTACACTCCCAATTTTTTTTATCTATGTTTGAGTAAATGTTTTGATCACTAATGATAGTCATGCTTCTTCTATAACAATATTTTACAAACAAATTGTCATATTACAAGAGGAATTTTTTAAAATGAAGAAAAGACAAGTTCCCTTTTGTTATGAAAATGACCACTCACATATTTTTAGTCTTCATCTTAACTAAATTTTGATAGGAATATCTTTCTTAGTTGGATTAGATTTGAGTTTTGATTATGTTGTCATGTATGCAATGATTAGAATCTTTTAGTGTTAAAATTTTTTCCATCTTAAATTAGTCCCACTCTAATTACTTTTAATTATTTTTTATGTTTATTTTATCATAGGCTTGTAGTTATGCATATGGATCTTTCCTAGTGAGTGTTGTCTTTGATTACTTTCATCCAGCATGGTTTTAGTATAGACTTAGTTGAGTTTTATTTTTGAGTTTTTGTTTTCTTTGATCAATTTTCCTTTTAGTTTATTTTCCTCTTGTAAATAATCTTACTTTCAATTGAGTGAAGTTTTCCTATCAAGATGACATCTTTCTTAATTTGACTTTATTCTTGTATACAAGAAAGATGTTCTAGCTACTAGTAAAAACATTCTTCCCTACTGATTGGAAATATGTTTGACAACTAAGGATAGAGTTCCTCTATAAATGTTTCGTTGGGATATATTTGAGAATTTTTTTGAGAATCAATCATTTTAATCACAAATTAAATGGTTGACTAAATATTTAATCCTAGTCCTTTTGATGAATGACAATTTCAGACATGGTCTTTAGCACAACTTTATTGGGAATCATCTTTCCATCATGTGGAATTGTTGATCTTGAGTCACTTTGGTTACACTCTTGACTAATCTGATTATTACCATCGGATAATATTGTACTCCTATTTCATCACATAATAATTTTGAAATCATTCTGACGCCTGGAGTTAACAATCATCCCTTTTAACAATGAGGTTGTGGATATCTTAGAAGGAAGTGTCAATGTAATTTATAAGATTGTAGGTCTTGAGATTTTAAAATCTATTTTACCAAGAGCTTAGCCATGGTAGTAAATTTCATGGTTGTTGTTTCTTGTAGCTTATGAATCTTTGGATTTTATATTTCTGAGCATTCCATGAATCCAAAATGATATCCCTTGTAAGAGCTTAATTTTATTCATAACTTGGAAGGAAAATCCTATCTGGGTTAGTTGGAATAGGTATTTTTATTTGATATCAGTCTCATGAATTTATTCATCGTGACTAACATCAACTCATCGCTTATTAGAAAATATATTATGATCATCTCATTCAATTATGGTTTCTAATCTTATCTTTCATTCGCTTATGATTGGAGAATCATTTAATCTGGATCATTATCTGAGATAATTTGTACTATATCAATATTGTCCTAAGCACTTCCATATCCATGGTAATTTCCTATTTCCAATCAGGAGGTTGAAGAGAATAATAAGAATATTAGAAATTCTTATCATTAATGACAAGATGCAATAAATACATTGGAAATAGATAATTTTTCCAAGGATTGAAATATTACATCAAACAACAACACTAAGACTCATGTTGAAGGAAATATATAGGAAAGGACTCGATGCTTATTTCTCAAGAGGAAGGCTGTGATATTTGTTTATATTAATGGAATGCGAATACATATAATTTTTTTTTGGAATTATGCTTTTACCGAGGTCGTAGATTTTACATACAATCTCCATTTGGCACGCTCGATATCCCATTGGAAATGTACAGCCAAGAAGTACACATTCCAATCAGCCCAAACCATGCCTTTGTCTATTGTGTGGGCATTATCATGCCCAGGAAACATTGTTTAAGTCCTCAAAATGTCCTCGGAAGTTTAGGACCCGAAAAAGTGTAGAAAAACTACCAAAATGGAAAATTGTGCCTTGAGCCAGTGGAATAGTTGGGTGGCCATTGATATCCACTTGTATCATAATTCGAAGTTGTCAATTACATGGTATGATTTTATATTTACAGCAAAGTTTTTAAAAAAATCATGCCACATAATAACAATATTCAATTCATAGAAGTGGTGGTTGATATGGCGATGGGAAATAAATGTCATAAGGAATCGTGATATCATATCAGGGAGTATGGAAAATGGTTAAGTATGGAGGTGTAAAGTGAGGGATGGAAAGTGCATTATGGTTATTACAGAAATGGACGATGTGATATTGCGGTATATGGAGAACACAAGGGGAGATATGTGGGGTCTCCTGCATCCGCATTCAAGAAATATACTAATTAACAGAAAGGTTGATTTTGTGGGTTGTGGAAATATGTGAATCATTTTGGAGTACGAAAAAATGTGGGATGCAGGGTTACAGGTCTAGGGAAAGGTAAATGGAAACAAAGGGAGGACCTCCCATCCGCATTCATGAAATTGATTAAGTGTCAAAACGTAAAAAGGTGCATTATGAGTGATGCATAAATGGGAAGGGTCATTTTGAGTGTTGCGGGATTGTGTGTTGTTGGACATCAGTATTTTTGGGTGAGAGATGGCTTAATGTTCTGCAACAAGACTTCCGCAACAAAGGAAAAGGATAAGTATTAGGATTTTGGAGGGTGGAAAATAAAATAAGTATAGGCTTGCAAACTTATGGGCTTGGTGACTTGGTGATAATGCGCTCTGCAACTCACATTTTAAAGGAAAATGGCTAAGTATAGGATATACAAGGAACAATAAAAATGATTATGGATGGACCAATATGCAATAACATTGATTAAAAAAAGTGGATCAATGGGTGGTTGATAAGTTCAATGAGATGTGCATTCTCATGCCTTGTAAAAAGACCATTAAATGATAAGAAGTAGAAAACGTGTTCTTTGAGCAAGTATGGGTGCACTTTGGGATACCAAGGAGCATCATCTGAAACAGGGATACCATATTTATTAGTAAATTTTGGACTACATTGTGGGAGAATATGGAAAGTAAGTTGAATATATATATATATATATATATATACAACATTCCATCCACAGACAGATGGGAAAACATAAATAATCAATAGGAATTTGGTGCAACTTTTGAGGGGTTACAATCAAAATAATTCGAAGACCTAGGATGAAAATATGGTTTACATACAACACTCTTATAATAGAGCAGTCCACACTTCTACTAGTAAGTGATCTTTTGAAACTTTCTTTGGATATTTTCCACATTCACCTTTGGATGTTGTATATGGAAAATAAGGAGAAGTGAGGGAGGACCTCACATGAGATGCATTGAGAGAAGAAAAATTAGTTGATAGGATTAGGAAAATCCACCTGCAAGTATAGGATATGTTGAATAAGTCACACGAAAAATACAAGGTCAGACATCATAAACACTGAATTGAGAATTCATTCAAAGTGGCAGATAGAGTTTGGGTACAGTTGAACAAGGAAAGACTATAGGGTCCTAGTAAGAATATCAAGGCTTTTTGGTATGGACCTTTCGGGATATTGGAGAAGGTGGGAGATAACACCTGCAAACTCATTCTACCCCCATGCATGTGCATTTACTCAATAGTGAATGTGGATAATTTCAAACTCTAGGAGCCTTCCTTGTTGGATCAGGAGGAGGAACAAGTACTATCTTCCATATAGTACTTAGCAACGGATGCTCAGGAAGATTTGGTAGAGGACATGGTTTTGAAATAGTAGTCTAGAACTATAAGACATGGGCAACATGACCTTTTACAAATTAGGTTGAAAGGGAAACTTCCAAGAAAAGCAAAGTGGTACTCTAGGAAGAAGGTAGAGGAAACATTTCCTCACCTCATTTGGTAAAGAGTTTTGGGACCAAAATCCTCCCTAAATGGGTAGGTATGATCTGGATTGGATCATTATATTATTTTTCATAAATCTCGGTGCTTTCTGGGTGGAAAAAATTAGAGGAATCAACTTTTAGATCCATTTTAGCAATTGGTCCCAATTTGGAAATTTGGGTCCAAAAAGTTGTATGAAATATTTTGGAGCCATTGTTTAGGCATCAAACAACACTTTTTTATGGTCTAAACCTTACTATCAAGTAATATTCTATGTTCTACACTCTGAAACATTTCCAATGGTGCATCAAACACCTCAATCAGAGCTCGTATGAAAAATTTATGCCTCCTACAAGTTGACCTACTGTGTTGACTACCATGGTATGACTAGATGCCACATCAACCTCCATTACTTAAACATGCGGGGCTAGCCATGTATTGGGTTTTCTAGAAGATTCTAGAAGGTCCAAATCGGATCACTAATTGAGGAATGAGGAAGTCAAAACCCTAACCCTAGATGGCTATCGAGCTATGTTCAATATTGGGATGCTAGGAGGAGAAGGGGTTCCATTCTTTTGTATTGTATCTTGTTCCATAGCTAAGAAAAACATATAAGAGTGGATTTTTTTTAGCACAACAGAGGAAGAGAGATTCTATAGCATCCATACAAGCCACAGTGTCAAAGGAAACTCCACCGAGAGTGCCTCTTTCTTTCTACTTTCATTTGAAGAAAAGAGAGCAGAGAAACCTACCCTTCTAGTTAGGTTTTCTCCCATATCGGGTTTCCCACGTCATATCTTTTATTTAATTTTGGATGGTGTCTGGGTATTTATTTATGTTCTCTATTTTTCACATTTCAACTATTTCATACATTTAAGCAGAAAAATAGTATTTAAAGAATCTAAGATCTAAAGAAAATCAACCTTCACAATAAATATTTTAGTATTTTTATTAGATCTGTTGTGACGAACTTTCCAATGGAATATCCACAGAAGTTTACAGCTCATGTAGCAAAGGATACATTACATTTAGACTGTCCTCTTTAAGACAATGATATCTTTTCCTATAGATCATACCCATTACTAGAATGTGTGACACATATTTGTGATGAGACTCAATTGACAATTTGAAAACAAGTGTTGAAATTTTAATACACATTTAGAGGGAACAACCCCATGTTCAATTTCCATTTCCTTAGATTTATTAGTAATGTTTATCTTGGGCATTCTTAATCCAAAATTCTATTATATTCTCCTATGAGATACTACCCACAATATAAATGATTAGCAAAGCATGTTGAGTTGGGATTTCATAAAAAACATTAAATATTCGACCATGTCAATTATCATGACAATGTCAATAAACTAGCATTTGTTTTTAATGTGCATTTTGAAGACCTTAGTTATAAAGTTATGAAGCATGTTTGGTTGTGATCTAATGGTGGGGACAAAGTGTTTTTATGAGAGGAATCATATTTAAATCTTAATAAACTTAAATTGAGGATTATAATTCAAATTCATATGTTTCACAAAGGTGATTATCAAAGTACAAAAACTACATTTATATTCTTAAGTTCAATCTTGATGAAATTATGATGCACTCAAATGGGAGAGATGTTAGTAATTACTAGAATGAGAAGTCACTAAGACACCATCTAGTCATAAGAACTTAATAATGACTAGGTTAAGAAGGAATTAATGAAACATCTAGTAATAGCCACATCTTGTAAATCTCATGCAAGGGACAAGCATGCACATCATAATTTGAAACTAGGTCATTCTCATGACAATTATCACTAGACCACACCCTGTCAAGATGTGGTGTAGCTGCAATTTGGAGTAGTTACGGTGAAGATGACCCAGATTCAAATCTTGGTAAGATAGATCCTACCCTACATGGGCTCTATCAATTGTGGTTTGTGTCTAAGTCGCCTTTGTTGAGAATGTGCTTTAATAGATGTACCCACAATTTGTTCCTTCTCGGTATTTGTGCCAATCAACTTATTCTTGCCTTGTTTTAATCTACATTAATGTAATATGTAATTTTCACTCACTTAAAACCTATGGCCTCATCCTCGCACTTAAAAATGCTAGCAAGATGGGGCCAAGGTTTTCCAAGTTTTCAGTTGATTTGATTGTTTCTCTTTAACACACACACACACACACACACACACACACACACACACACACACAAACACAATACGAGTTAGCTCAATCAATTGTCACCAATATTGTTGGACATATGGCTAGTTTTGTGCCAATGGGTTCTCAGTTCAAATTCCCTTAGGCAAGGCGTACTAGTCTACATCGATGGATGAAGCATCCTTGGGTTTCCCTATGAGGTTTCCCTTGGAATATATATATATTTTCTAGGAAAGAATCAAATTTGGTCATCCCAAAGGTTCATCGGTCCTTTCTTCCTAATAGGATCAATCAAGGTTTAGTGTGAAACCATGATTTATAGTTGGATCAATCTAAAAAAGAGGTGCATTTATAATACAAAGTTTGTGTGTGATAAGGTAACAGAGTGCTAGGTTCCACCTTGTAGTGTAGTTGATCACCTGATCTCCTCTGATCCTCAGACTTTGGTTGCAAGTTTAAACCCAACAGTGGCTACCATGAGTACCTTGGGTGCCACTAGGAACATGTGGTCTACTTCAAGCCAATTGTGACGAGTCTCATATTAGATTAAGGATACAAAAGTAATGCCCCCTAAATGGAAATGAATGGCTTATTTGTGATTGCAAGAGAACTAGATCAAAATGACTATCTAGATAAACTCTTGATGAAAAAGAAAAAACCATTTTTCTCACAAAATAGGCATTTCTTCTCATTAGAATCAATCAAAATTCATTATAAAACCATAATCTATGCAAAATGAATCCCAAAGAAAAATGTATTAAATAAATTTTATATACTATAAGATAATAGAGTACATGTTGGCCATGTGAATAATTGATTGAATATTAACTTTTTTTTTTTAATTATTTTTCTTCATTACATGCACATCATCAACGTTTTCCTAATTTTATGGAGGTGCAATATAAAATGTTTCAAGTAAAAAATTATCTAGAATTAGTGGACCAAAATATCTTTAAAAATTATTTTTCTTCATCAGATGCATATCATCAATATTTTCCTATTAATTTTATGGAGGTGTCAAATAAAACCTTTAAACTCAAATTTTCTCTAGAAAAATTAGCTTAACAAAATTTTATGAAGGTGTAATATAAAACATTTAAAGTCAAAAGTTCTCTAGAAATTTAGAAAAATATCTTTAAAAAATATTTTTCTTCATTAGATGCACATCATCAATATTTTCCTATTAATTTTAAGGAGGCGCAATATAAAACTCTTAAAGTCAAAAGTTCTCTAGAAAAAATTAGCTAACCAAAATATATTTATTTTTTTTTCTTCATTACATGCACATCCAAAATATCTTTAAAAATTATTTGTCTTCATTAGATGCACTTCATCAATATTTTCCTATTAATTTTATGGAACTGTAATATAAATTGTTTAAAGTAAAAAAATCTATAGAAAAACAAAGAACCAAAATATATTTAAAAATTGTTTTTAATTAGATACACATCATCAATGTTTTCCTAATAATTATATGAAGGTGCAATATAAAACTAAAATGTTTAAAGTCAAAAGTTCTTTAAAAAATTATTTTTCTTCATTAGATACAACATCATTAATGTTTTCATATTAATTTTATGGAGATGCAATATAAAA
>SNQJ01S0002348.1:79944-146938 GCA_010110895.2 Picea sitchensis | reverse complement strand
TACAGTTGGATCAATCTAGAAAAGAGGTGCATTTATAATACAAAGTTTGTGTGTGATAAGGTAATAGAGTGCTAGGTTCCACCTTGTAGTGTAGTTGATCACCTGATCTCCTCTGATCCTCATTGCAACTTTAAACCCAACAGTGGCTACCATGAGTACCTTGGGTGCCACTAGGAACATGTGGTCTACTTCAAGCCAATTGTGACGAGTCTCATATTAGATTAAGGATACAAAAGTAATGGCCCCTAAATGTAAATGAATGGCTTATTTGTGATTGCAAGAGAACTAGATCAAAATGACTATCTAGATAAACTCTTGACGAAAAAGAAAAAACCATTTTTCTCACAAAATAGGCATTTCTTCGCATTAAAATCAATCAAAATTCATTATAAAACCATAATCTAAGAATGGATAGGATAGCGGGCAAAATAACCCAGCACTTGAGTGGAACGCTACGCGGGATGGGAATAAAATATGTGGGATGCAAAATGAATCCCAAAGAAAAATGTATTAAAGAAATTTTATATACCATAAGATAATAGAGTACATGTTGACCATGTGAATAATTGATTGAATATTAACTTTAATTTTTTTTAATTATTTTTCTTCATTAGATGCACATCATCAACGTTTTCCTAATTTTATGGAGGTGCAATATAAAATGTTTCAAGTAAAAAATTCTCTAGACTTAGTGGACCAAAATATCTTTAAAATTTATTTTTCTTCATCAGATGCATATCATCAATATTTTCCTATTAATTTTATGGAGGTGTCAAATAAAACGTTGAAAGTCAAATTTTCTCTAGAAAGTTAGCTTACCAAATATTTTCCTATTAATTTTATGGAGGTGTCAAATAAAACCTTTAAAGTCAAATTTTCTCTAGAAAAATTAGCTTAACAAAATTTTATGAAGGTGCAATATAAAACGTTTAAAGTCAAAAGTTCCCTAGAAAATTAGAAAAATATCTTTAAAAAATATTTTTCTTCATTAGATGCACATCATCAATATTTTCCTATTAATTTTAAGGAGGTGCAATATAAAATGTTTAAAGTCAAAAGTTCTCTAGAAAAAATTAGCTAACCAAAATATATTTAAATTTTTTTTCTTCATTAGATACACATCCAAAATATCTTTAAAAATTATTTTTCTTCATTAGATGCACTTCATCAATATTTTCCTATTAATTTTATGGAACTGTAATATAAATTGTTTAAAGTAAAAAAATCTATAGAAAAATAAAGAACCAAAATATATTTAAAAATTGTTTTTAATTAGATACACATCATCAATGTTTTCCTAATAATTATATGAAGGTGCAATATAAAACTAAAACGTTTAAAGTCAAAAGTTCTTTAAAAAATTAATTTTCTTCATTAGATACAACATCATTAATGTTTTCATATTAATTTTATGGAGATGCAATATAAAACATTTTAAGTCAAAAGTTTTCTAAAATTATAGTAAACCAAAATATATTTAAAAATTGTTTTTCTTCTGATCAATTTTATCAATGTTTTCCTATTAATTTTATGAAGATACAATATAAAATGTTTAAAGTCGAAAGTTCTCTAGAAACTTAGCCTTTAAATTCAAATATATTTAAAAATTATTTTTCTTTACTAAATTCATATCTTCGATATTTCCTTGGAAGTATAATATAAAACGTTTATATATGTGCTTACGTGACAAAGTGGTGGGACTTAACTACAGATTTGGTGGTCCACAAAGAAATCACTTATTCATTCCGCTTAGGAGATAGTAATGGCTCACTATATCTCACTAATTAGGAGATACTAATTGAAAAATAAACTGTCATTCCGGTGGCTCATTTCGGTGGCCACTGCTGGGAGAGTGCATGTTCACTCGTTAATTGCTTGCTCTTTAATGGAGTATAAAATCCCATTTCCTTGTCTTAGGAAAACTTTATGCATATAAATCTTATTACATCTACAATAAAATGCACTACAATTTGGTTTTCCTTATGTTTTTCACGCCATATAAATATACCAAGAGCTTTGTATGTGCTTTGAGAGATTGAAGAGAAAATCAATTGTTTTGTTTTCATGGCCATTCATGAAGTTATCAATTCAAATAAAGAGAAATAACATTTTGACCAAGATTATGTTTTGTATACTTTTCCACATATTCAATACAATGTTACTCCTTCACATCAACACGAAACAATATCAATATGTACATGGCACAACTACCTTATTCTCAAATTTGTTAAGAATTACACTAGACACCTGACTTTCATAGATCTATAAGGAATTATGTTTGACACAATTTCATATAGAGTTACTTGGTAAAATTGAGTAGCACAATTATTATTATGAATTGAAGATTTAGACTTTGATTATATTTTAAGACTAAGAATTTATTTCCCCATGCTTCTAGTTATTTAATCACAAATAAGCATTTTAATAATGTTTTTTTTGGTACACATAAAGATTCTATTAAAAATACAATGTGACAAAAAGACTAGAGATAGGGAGAGAGTTTGGAGCCTAACTAAACCATGTTTTCCAAACAAGCTAAAAAGTTGGACTATGGGACTATCTAGAGCCTATCACTAGAGAATTCTCTTGGTAAAATCATATATTCAAACATTCCAAAAACAAAATTTTACTAAAACCGATTGCCAAATAAGTTATGGCATAGCTAGGTTGACATAAAAACAGAGTCAAACATAAACTAGTGGATGCCAACGTGAAATAACAAAACCTGAACATCATTTCCCCCCTTCCTAATGAATCAACTTCATATTCTTCTTTCCTTTGCTTTCTTGGACACTAGCAAAACAAGTCCATTAAGCGAATGCAAGGAATAAATTGGTCTTCATACTATTGATCTCATCGATTATGTATTTCACTTTACTCTCAGTCCTCTCTTGATGTTCACCATGGTTCTATCAATTGAAAGACTTCCTTTCCAAGTTGGATACAATACATTGATTATTGTACCAAAACACATATAGTATCTATTTTGTGTAAAACAAGCTTGATGCTAATTGTGTTTTTTTGGCAGTTGCATGATTTTTCACAAGAGTCAGTGTCCTAAGCTTTGGAAGAAATTGGCTTAATCCCTAAGGAATTTATTCTACTATCAATATCTAAGAGACCTAGAAGAGGAATTATTGAGCACTAATCCATCATCTGGAAATGTGATCCAAAAGTTGGGCTCCCTGACTCACTTACAAGTTTCTAGAATTGAGTGCCAAATATTTCGGTGGAAAAATTACTTTATATTTTGGCAATCTTGATGAATTTAGTAGATCTCCGCCTAGGAATCAACAAGTTTTTTAGTCCTTTTCCTTCAAAAAATGGAATTCTAGTTTATTTGACAATTTTTTATTCACTTTGCTGGAGTCCACATATCACCAGCAACAGTATTCATCATATCGACTTGGTCCTGAAATGGAAATGAGTCTTGCTCCAAGAGGTAATATGTCTAGGTATTATGGTATGTATCACTTCGATTTTTAAAACATTTAAACATGTTGAATTGAATATTTATGGATTTAATAACATTTGCTTGACTTTATGCTCTTTGCCTTGTTCAAACTTGGGAGGGTCGCATGTTTACCTGGTAAGTTGGTTCCCTTTTCGGATAGGTTGTTACCTTGTGGATGTCTGAAGAGTCATCGCATGTTCCCTCCATACGTACCATTTTCCATATTTGTCCCCTCCATATATCCACATTTTTGGGCATTGGGGAAGGCTCCACTTGGAAAGGGTTGTACCTTACCTCATGGGAAGAAGGGGCTAAAGGCCCAGGGGGAAATGTAGCTAGAAAAATTTAAGAGCCAAATTTAAACCTTCAAGATGCTTCGCCTAGGGATCCTCGCGAAAGCACTGAAATGCTTCTTAGCAAGAAAAGGGGACCCACATATGAATAAAACACTCAAGGCATTTGTTGGTGGATAGGAGGTCTCATCATGAGCCGGCCTATCATGACCATGAACATGTAGCGGTATGACACTACCACCCAACTGGTGACCAAGCCAGGGTAGTGGCTCTTGGTTGCATGGCCAAGAGAAAGGGGGTCTCATCATGAGCCGGCCTATCACGACCATGAACATGTAGCGGTATGACACTACCACCCAACTGGTCACCAAGCCAGGGTAGTGGCTCTTGGTTGCTTGGCCAAGAGAAAGGGGGTCTCATCATGAGCCAACCTTCTCATTTCCATGAAATGTTTGTGGGTGACACTGCCACTAGTTGGTCACCAAGCCAGGGAGATGGCCATCAACTCTTTCCTTGTAGCATGAAGAAAGAGAGCCAAAAGAAGAAAGCAAAGATAAAAATAAATGGCAATCAGTGGACTTGGAAACATTTTCATCCATGACAAGGTGCAATTCACCCTCAACAAAGGCACCCATAGGTGAGTGTTAAATTTCCCTGTTATCACATGCACCCCATGCCCAAAGTTTTTCCCTTCACCAGCTCATACTCTTGCATGATTTGGATCAAGCTCCATTAGGGAAACAACCTTGAATTAAGGGAGACTGGCCCAATAGGACACCTTGAGACCTTTCCAAACCCTAGACTTGTCAAGTTGCATAAGGTTTTGAGCATTTATTTGGGTTTAGGGGGGGTTTAATGCACATGTTTGGGCATTTTAATTATTATATGTGATTTACGTATTATGATGCCTGTGACTTATGGACCCTTAGAGGGCATACTTGTTGTCTTCAAAGGACCTTTCCTGGTGAACAAGTACATAGAGAGATGATTAACTCAGACCTTCATGAGGGCTCAAAGCCCATTTGATGGATGCTAAGACCCCAGCCACGGGGCAGGATGAAGATGAAGGGGTTCTCCCAAGAAGAAGAAGGGTGTTTCCTTTGGAGGCACTTTGGTGGGCCTACACCTAGGAAATTATGCCTTTCCCACCTAAACGCTAGCCTTTCAAGGACTTGGACATCACCCATACAACCCTAGACGTTTATACATGCAGTGGTTGTCACCTTGGGGGTAATCCTGAGGTTATTGGCACATGTGGGAAGGGTTTTGGCCTTTGGAGGCCCACCGCTTTACTCCATGAGCCCAATGTTCCATATACAAAGGTCCAACGTAACCCTAGAAGGGTGTGATGTCACCCCTAGGAGGGTCTTTACATGCACATTTATTTTCTTTTGTCCAGAATTTAATTTTGTAAGAAACTGGCCAGGTCAGCATTGATATTATATCAGCTAGCATATGTTCCACTAATTTATTGTCTTATTGAAGCATTAATATCATTTTTGTACTTGAATCTACCATATACATGCTTGTTGTCTTGTTCTGGGTAGGTACTGTTATCCCCCACTTTTAGGGATAACTAGGAGATCATGTCTCGAGGCCCACAGGTCCTAAACATGGAGTACCGAGAGAAGGATTGAATTTAGCATGGCCCTAGAGGGACCACCTTTTTTCTTCTTCCAAAATCTTTATCTTGTCAGAAACAACAACATCCATCACCATCGGCTTGGTCCTGTGTCAGAGAAGGTTCTTGCTCCATGAGGTAATTAGTCCAGGTATCATGGTATGTGTCACTTTGATCATCAAAACCATTTGAATGTATGCATCTGATTCCTTTTATTTCTAACAACTGCTTGGATCTTACACTTGCTCACTTGACCTTGTTTGGGGGGATTGACATGGTGCCCTAGTAAGCCGGTCTCTGTAGGTTTTGGTTTGCTACTGGGGGGATTTCTGAAAAGCCATCATCCTCTCCCATCACAACACCACTTTTCCACCTTGTTCCCGCTCACTTATCTCATTCCACTTGTCCAGGCATCAGGTTGACCTATTTTCAGGATTGCACCTTATCTCATGGGAAGAAGGGGCTAAAGGCCCAGAAGGTAAAAGCAAGCTGGTAAAAGATAAAAGCCTAAAAATAAAACCTTGAGATGCTTCGCCCAGGGATCCCTGAGAAAGAAATAAAAGGCTTCTCAGCAAGAAAAAAGAGGGACTTCGAAAATAATAAAACAAGACCTAACTAGAGGATAGGCAGTCTCATCATGAGCTAGCCTATTAGGTCCATGGGTACCTAGTAGTATGACATTGCCACCAGCTGGTTACCACACCAGGGCAGTGACCCTTGGTTGCATGGCCAAGGGAATGGGGGTCTTATCACGAGCCAACTTTCTCATTTCTATGAAAGTATTTATGGGTAACACTGCCACCACTGGTCACCATGCTAGGGCAGTGTCCCCTGATTAGCTTTTGAGAAAAAAAGAGAAAAAACAATAAAAGATAAAAAGAATAAAAGAATAAAGGTAAGAATAGGCTTGGAAAAAATGCATCCCTGACAGGTACAACTCGCCTTCTAACAAAGTCACTCATAGGTAAAATCTCTTGCATCCTTTGCCCTCACTGCACCAAGATGCTTGGACATCCCCTAACCACACCACCCACTTACATGGCTTGGATGAGGTCTCTTCCAGGAACTTTCCTTTTCCAGTAGACACTAGCCCAATAGGACACCTTGTCCTTTTCTCTAGACTAGTATTGTAGGCTTGTGTAACGTCTTTGAGCTATTAACTGATTTATTAGGGATTTTATGCACATGTTTAATAATATTGATGATGAGATGTGATTAACATTGCTATGATCCCTGTGACTTATGAGCCCATGGACGGCATAACTTTTGATGTGCAGGACCATGCCCGACGGACAGGTACCATTTGGATCGGTACACATGGGGAGATGACCAATTCGAACCTCCATGGGGTTGAAGAGCCCATTAGGTGGATGCTGAGACCCCATCAGGGGGAAGAGACAGGATAGAGATGGATCAGGGGCTTTGCACCAAAGAAGAAGAGGACGTTCCACTAGATGCACTTTGGCAGAGCTTGACCTAGGGGGACTGACCCTCTTTCAGTGGAACATTGGCCTTGGAAGGCCTAGGACGTCACGCTTGATGACCATGATGTCATCCAACCTATTGAATGTCTTGGGAGGCAGACATGGCAGTAGTGGCACGTGTGGCAGGTTGGAGAAGCCCAAGGAGGGCTAACGTTTTTCTCTAGGATGCCCCATTTTCCCTAAAAAGGGCTAACATATCCTTTGGAGGGGATTTTATTCTCTTTTCAGCTTGATTAAGGTTTTAATTTGAAAATTTAATGTAAAATAGCATGATTTTGGTATTTTGGCCTTGTTGGCCTTTTTCATGACCTAAAATGTAAAATTAGGTCATGGTATTGTATAAATGAAGGATTTTCACCTTCATTTTTTCATAAAAACTCACTCACTCATTAGTGAGGTCTGAAATTTGCGCCCTCTCTTGGGTTATTGGCAGATTTAGTGATGCACACTTGTTGAAGGAAGATTATTTTGGTATGTTTTGGCATTTCTCTTGAAGGAAGGTGATACAACTAGGGTTTGCATTGATATTTCTTGGTGAATTGTAAGTATTGTTCTGCAAAACTTCTTGAATGAATGGTTGTAGTTCAATTTCTTGCATATGTTTATGATTTTTCTAGATAAAACCCTAGGTGACAAGCACACAAGTAGGTCCTTGTCTCATGTCCCCTTTGAGAGAAATTTTCAGCCATTGAAGAAGGAGAGAGCCTAGTCGTTGCTACACTCCCTTCCATTCTTCTCCCATTGCTAGTCATACTATCTAGATACCAAAGAGAGAGAGACGTACCAAGCCTAGGCCTACTATACTTAGGGTCGTTTTTCCTATAGGGTTTGTTGAAAAGGCCTTGCTGTAGCAACACCTTGCCTCATCAAACCCTCTAGTTTTGGTTTTATGCTTCATCTTCTCAGCTAGTAGTTTTCCATTTGAGTTAATGAAGGAGCAGAGATCACTGAGACCTAGTTCTTCTACACCAAGGTGAACCTCTCCCCTAGGGTTTTAACTTTGAGGCCTTGCCTTAGCAACACCTCAAAGTCTATCCCTCTAGTCTCTAGCCATTTTAAACTTGTCTCCTTCAACTCCTGCATCCTTCACTATTGACTCCATTTAACCCTAAGGCACTGATCCTAAGACCTCATGTGTTGAAGTGAACCTGATCAAAACTACTCTCTAACTCTTGAATCAAAACCCTAACTTCACTAACCCTAGCTTAAACTAACCTGCTAACCCTAATTGTTGCCTTCATCTTTATCCATAATATCATTAGTGCAGCTAGACGTTTTCTTTATGAGCAATTGAATAATGATCAAAGGCATTGATTAAGTGAAGCATTGATTTATTACATTGAATGCCATATTGTTCCAATATTTATTGGTGAAGTGACATAGTTTTCATTGCTATTTATAAACATTGACTTGGTCAATATTTATTGCAAATTTGCTTATATGTTCATCAGATAGTCATCTATTTATATGAAGTACTAACCCATTGAAATTATCTTGCATATATCATTTGTTGTTGCTTTGTCTTAGGCAGGTATATCTTTGGGGTTTTGCTCTATTATTGGTTGTTTATCGAGGACTATCTGTTCGGTGGTGACTTGTGAGGGGGGGAATTATCCTTGTCTTATTATCTTGTGCCTCTTCAAAACCCAGGTCATCGGGGATGTCTCCCCTGGGCCTCACCTCCCTAAAGAGAAAGAACCATCCCATTGTGGTGACATTGGGTGGGATTGGTTCCTATTACGCCAGTTTTGCCTTCAAACTTCAATCCTTTATCCTTGCTACAAACTGCATGATAACATTTTGGCACCGCTGCCAGGGAACACTGAGTCAAACCTTCCTCAGATGACACTTTTCAGTAAGCCTTGCCTCTAGAATCCTTATCTTACAAGCTTACCTGGCGACTCCACTAGGGTGTTTTCCCTTTTTCTTTCATAGTTTCAAGCAAATTATCTAGTGACTTCACTGATGTTGAAGCCAACAATGACTTCACAATGGGATCCCAGGAATTACAAGCCTTCAAACATGAGTAAAATGACAGGATACCCTAGGAAAATGTCCCCCTAGTATGAAAAATGGCTCCCCAGATTTATTGGCATGGATGGAGAAAGATCCGACTATCACATGAGAAAATTTTGGGCTTTCTTTCAGCACCACCCTATCAATGATGATGAAGAAGACTTGGTGATGAAACTCTTCTTTGCCAATCTTCATGGAAATGCTAGAAGATGGTATGATAATCTTCTAGTCGTTGGAATCACATCTATGGACCAATTTGAGGAAATCTTTCTCATGAGTTGGGGCATGAAATTAAAAGATATCCAATTGTTACTAAAAGGAATCGAATGCATAAAACAAACAGAGAGCGAAACTATCAGAGCTTTCGGGGCAAGGTTTCAGAAGTTGCTACACCAGATTTCTAAAAGCCATTGTCCTGAAGGCAAGTACCTCGTGTATCTCTATAATAATGAACTTCTAGGGCATTTAAGATTCCTCTTAAATAAAAAGGTTCCAAGAACACTCACGGAAGCTCACCACATGGCCATTCTAATCGAGGTAAATCTCTCCTTATCCAAGATCAATGACCGTGTTA
The DNA here is from genome assembly GCA_010110895.2 of Picea sitchensis. Taxonomy (NCBI): domain Eukaryota; kingdom Viridiplantae; phylum Streptophyta; class Pinopsida; order Pinales; family Pinaceae; genus Picea; species Picea sitchensis. Next base: position 137,496 of record SNQJ01S0002348.1, on the reverse strand, counting down.
TGGACACTCAAGGCTTGATAAAACTAGTTTCCCTTGAAACCTCTACTAATGATCCACAAGAAAGAAGGAAACAAGTTCTTGACCAGTAGAATGAAGACATGAATGAGGAGCTAGAACTTAAGCAAGATGATGAAGTACCAACTTGTGCTTCTCCCTTTGATGAAGCCATCCAAGAGCCCTTGTCTCATGCACAACAAAAGGACGATAAGGTTAGTTTTTTTCCCATTACAGGATTTCGATAACACCTTGTCCCATGATTCAAAAGATTAAGGAGAAATGAAGTCCACGAAAGAAGTAGACCTTCCTTGTTGCACAATTGAAGATGAAGGAGTAGCCCCTCAGGATGAGATCATAACGCATGTTGAAAGCACCCAAGTCCTCGAAGATCCCGCACAAGAAGAAATAATACGTTTCCCTCCTCCCCTAGTGTTTGATGATGCTCTACTTTATGATGAGGAAAATGAGGAGGAGATAAATGAGTCCTTCAATACTTCAAGTCCTTCATGTTATGATACAGATAGTGAAATGGTTGATAACATTGATGAGTTCATACATATCAGGAGACGTAGGTGGGATATAGTTGGCTATGATATGGATCCCATCTATGACATTGAGAGTCATCTCCAAGTCTTTCCTTTACAAATATCAAAACATGTTACTTTTTACCAATGGCAACAAGGAGATGAGATTTTTACCCATACCTTTCAAACACCCAAGGATGACATAGTACCTTGTTTTCCTGATATTTTTCAGTCTTACCTTGAGGGTTTTGATGAGTACTCCTTTGAGCACTTGGATTCTTTCCATGAAGATGATTATCAACCACCATTGTGCTCAGATCTCGATAGGAGTAAGAACCTTCTTTGCTTAAAGAAGGATCCTTGTGATAACACTCCCCGACCACCTCCGATTACTTTACTTTGTTGTGTCTCTGGAGGTGTAGTTGGGGATTATGTTTTTGATGTTAATATTACTCTAGGGAAAACCTTAGAGGCCAAGGGTTGGTTGAATACTAAAAGTCCAAGTCTGTTATCTCAGTTTTTTGACTTTCCCTTGAAAGTTTGCCAGTCGTCTACTAGATCCTTGTCAGTCCCTTCAGAATGCGAGGGCATCCTAGGTAACCATTTTTTGGGCCCTTTTCATGACCCTTTCTTGAAGTGGATTAAGTACTTTCCTTAGAGATTGTCTTGGCAGGATTTTATCCCTCCCACCCACCTCCATGAGTTAGACTTTATGATTTCCGATGATACAATATATACTCTAACCCATGACATTTTTGTGCTTGACTTATCATTATTTTGGCTTATGATGAAGCACAAAGGAAGGTATGGTGCGACGTTCCTGGATGGGTTTCACTGATCATGCACTCTATGGTGAGCACATGTCCCCGATTTTGAGCCAGATGTTGAGGTTCTCATGCACTCTATGGTGAGCACATGTCCCCGATTTGGAGCCAGATGTTATCCCCCACTTTTAGGGATAACTAGGAGATCATGTCTCGAGGCCCACAGGTCCTAGACATGGAGTACCGAGAGCAGGATTGAATTTAGCATGGCCCTGAAGGGACCACCTTTTTTCTTCTTCCAGCATATTTATCTTGTCAGCAGTAGCAACATCCATCACCATCGGCTTGGTCATGTGTCAGAGAAGGTTCTTGCTCCATGAGGTAATTAGTCCAGGTATCATTGTATGTGTCACTTTGATAATCAAAACCATTTGAATGTATGCATCTGATTCCTTTTATTTCTAACAACTGCTTGGATCTTACACTTGCCCACTTGACCTTGTTTGGGGGGGTTGATAGGGTGCTCTAGTAAGACGGTCTCTATAGGTTTTGACTTGCTACTGGGGGGATTTATGAAAATCCATCGTCCACTCCCATCACAACACCACTTTTCCACCTTGTTCCCACTCACTTATCCCATTCCACTTGTCCGGGCATCGGGTTGACCTATTTTCAGAATTGTACCTTATCTCATGGGAAGAAGGGGATAAAGGACTAGAAGGTAAAAGCAAGCTGGTAAAAGATAAAATCCTAAAAATAAAACCTCGAGATGCTTCACCCAGGGATCCCCGAGAAAGCAATAAAAGGCTTCTCAACAAGAAACAAGAGGGACACGAAAAATAATAAAACAAGACCTAACCAAAGCATAGGGGGTGTCATCACGAGCCAACCTATTAGGTCCATGGGTACCTAGCAGTATGACATTTCCACCAGCTGGTTACCACGCTAGGGAAGTGACCCTTGGTTGCATGGCCAAGGGAAAGGGGGTCTCATCACGAGTGAGCCTTCTCATTTTTGTGAAAGTACTTGTGGGTAACACTGCCACCAATGGTCACCACGCTAGGGCAGCTTCCCCTGATTAGATATTGAGCAAAAAAGAGAAAAAACAATAAAAGATAAAAATACTAAAAGAATAAAGGCAAGAATGGGCTTGGAAAAAATGCATCCATGACAAGTACAACTCGCTTCTAACAAAGGCACCCACAAGTAACATCTCTTGCATCCTTGGCCCTCAATGCACCTAGATGCTTGGACATCCCCTGACCACACCACCCACTTACATGGCTTGGATGAGGTCTCTTCTGGGAACTTTCCTTTTCCAATAGACACTAGCCCAATAGGATGCCTTGTCCTTTTCCCCAAACTAGTATTGTAGGCTTGTGTAACGTCTTTGAGCTATTGACTAATTTATTAGGGATTTTATGCACATGTTTAATAATATTGATGATGAGATGTGATTGACATTGCTATGATCCCTGTGACTGATGAGCCCATGGAGGGCGTAGCTTTTGATGTGCAGGACCATGCCTGACGGACAGGTACCATTTGGACTGGTACACATGGGGAGATGATCAGTTCGGACCTCCATGGGGATGAAGATCCCATCAGGTGGATGTTGAGACCCCATCAGGGAGTAGATATAGGATAGAGATGGATCAGGGGCTTTGCACCAAAGAAGAAGAGGATGTTCCACCAGAGGCACTTTGGCAGAGCTTGGCCTAGGGGGACTGACCCTCTTTCAGTGGAAAGTTGGCCTTTGAAGGCTTGGGACATCACCCTTGATGACCATGATGTCATCCAACCTATTGGACGTCTTGGGAGGAAGACATGGTAGTAGTAGCACGTGTGGTAGGTTGGAGAAGCCCAAGGAGGGCCAACATTTTGCTCCAGGATGCCCCATTTTCCCTAAAAGGGGCTAACGTCTCCTTTGGAGGGGATTTTATTCTCTTTTCACTTGATTAGGGTTTTAATTTGACAATTTAATGTAAAACAGTATGATTTTGTTATTTTGGCCTTGTCGACCTTTTTCATGACCTAAAATGTAAAATTAGGTCATGGTATTGTATAAATGAAGGATTTTTCACCTTCATTTTTTCACAACAACTCACTCACTCATTAGTGAGGTATGAAATTTGTGCCCTCTCTTGGATTATTGGCTGATTTAGTGATGCACACTTGTTGAAGGAAGACTATTTTGGCATGTTTTGGCATTTCTCTTGAAGGAAGGTGTTACAACTAGGGTTTGTGTTGATATTTCTTGGTGAATTGTAAGTATTTTTCTGCAAAACTTCTTGAATGAATGGTTGTAATTCATTTCTTGCATATGTTTATGATTTTGCTGGATAAAACCCTAGGTGACAAGCACACAAGTAGGTCCTTGTCTCATGTCCCCTTTGAGAGAAATTTTCAGCCATTGAAGAAGGAGAGAGCCTAGCCATTGCTACACTCCCTTCCATTCTTCTCCCATTGCTAGCCGTACTATCTAGAGAACAAAGAGAGAGAGACGTCCCAATCCTAGGCCTACTACACTTAGGGCTGTTTTTTCTCTAGGGTTTGCTGAATAGGCCTTGCTGTAGCAACACCTTGCCTCATCAAACCCTCTAGTTTTGGTTTTTTGCTTCATCTTCTTAGCTAGCCATTTTCCATTTGAGTTAAGGAAAGAGGAGAGATCACTGAGGCCTATTTCTTCTACACCAAGGTGAACCTCTCCCCTAGGGTTTTGACTTTGAGGCCTTACCTTAGAAACACCTCAAAGTCTCTCCCTCTAGTCCCTAGCCATTTTAAACTTGTCTCCTTCAACTCCTACATCCTTCACTATTGACTCCATTTAACCCTAAGTCACTGATCCTAATACCTCATGCGTTGAAGTGAACCTGATCAAAACTAATCTCAAACTCTTGAATCAAAACCCTAACTTCACTAACCCTAGCTTAAACTAACCTTCTAATCCTAATTGTTGCCATCATCTTTATCCATAATATCATTAGTGTAGCTAGACATTTTATTTATGGGCAATTGAATAATGATCAAAGGCATTGATTAAGTGAAGCATTGATTTATTACATTGAATGCCATATTGTTCCAATATTTATTGGTGAAGTGACATAGTTTTCATTGCTATTTATAAACATTAACTTGGTCAATATTTATTGCAAATTTGCTTATATGTTCATCAGATAGTCATCTATTTATATGAAGTACTAACCCATTGAAATTATCTTGCACATATAATTTGTTGTTGCTTTGTCTCAGGCAGGTATATCTTTGGGGTTTTACTCTATTATGGGTTGTTTAGCCAGGACTATCTGTTCGATGGTGACTTGTGAGGGGGGGAATTATCCTTGTCTTATTATCTTTTTCCTCCTCAAAACCCCAGGTCACCGGGGATGTCTCCCCTGGGCCTCACCTCCCTAAAGAGAAAGAACCATCCCATTGTGGTGACATTGGGTGGGATTGGTTCCTGTTACACCAGTTTGGCGTTCAAACTTCAATCCTTTATCCTTTCTACAAACTGCGCGATAACAGGTACACTTCATCTTCTACACTTTCTTCATTCCTTGAGACATAAACTTTGTGATATCTTTGATTTAAGTGACTAGTGAGAGGGGGGTTAATATTTACATCTTTTCTTTGTTTCACCAATCCTTTAGGTCACTAGGGATGCCTCCATTGGGGTAGTTTTATCCTACTCCTAAATAGAAAGGGGTTTCCTATTAAGGTGACAGTGATAGGTCACCCCCTTTTTACTCCAATCTTGTTTCACTTGCCTTGGTCTTTGGGAAAGTACAGATTGCACGATAACATTTTTGGTGCTACTGCTGGGGAACACTGAGTCAATATTCCTAAATGACATTTTTTCAATAAGCCTTTCCCTCAAAGACTTCATCTTACAAAGCTTACTTGGAGACTCCACTGAGGGTCATTCCCTCACTCCCTTTGGTAATCTTTAAGAGGTTATCTGGCTACTCCACTGACCTTTTCCAAGGTGCCACCTTACTCTCAAAATTGTGTTATTTCCAAGATATGGGATCATGGCAGCCTGGGATAAAGTGTATCCATATTTTGATTTTAAAATTTTTCAAGGATACCCACATTATTTTGATATAAAATGGTTGAAAAAATGTCCAAGATTTAAAGGCCTCCCAATTACTCACATTGTAGAATTCTTGAAGTATATAAGTGAAATCGAATTTGAAGGGGAGGATGTCTTGATAAAATTGTTCATAATTTCCTTTCCATCATTTGTACAAGAATGGATCAAGGGTTGTTGCAAAGAAAATGGTATATCCTCTTTCGTATATCTTGTCAGTAGGTTTCTTGAGTTCACAAAACCACTATGCCAGACTTATGAGGATTCCCTTCAAAATCTCGAAATAGCCCTAGAGGGCGAAGGATTCACAACTAAGATTGTAGAGGATATTAGGGGTGCATACAAAGCTCAATACCAATAATCCTCCGATACATATGAAGATATTTATGAAGGAGGTTACCAATCCCTTGAGGAATAACAATAATTTCCTCATGATTCTACCGAAGATAATGAGGACCTGGTTGAAGAGCGAGAACTGGAAGATATAAAACATGATGATAAAGTGTTAATGTGTACTCCTCCCTTTGATGAAGCTGTCCATGATCCTATCCCTCCTACACAAGAAGAAGAGAATGAGGTTAATCATTTTCCTTTTCATATTTTTGATGATACCCTATTCTATGATTCAGAAGGTGAAGAAGTAAGGTAATCCTTGGATGTACTAAACCCTTCATGTTATGATAAATGTAATGGAATGGTTGATAATATTGATGAGTTCATACATGTTGGGAGACGCAAATGGGATGTGGTTGGTTCTAATAAAGATCCCATTTATAATATGGAAGGACATCTCCAAATGTTTCCTTTACAAATATCGTATGAGGTTACTAATAATTCTGATATGTGGCAACAAGGAGAAAGTGTTTGTTGTGGAGCCTGATTATCTTCATGATTCAGAGGTCTTTGTTTTCAGCCGTGTTTATACCCCATGAAGACTTTACACCCCGAAAGAATGTACACTGCTCCACGTGGGGGAGTGCAGAGGGGGGTTACCCCCTCTGCAGGTTTCGGGGGCAAGTGGGCCCCTAGAGAGGGTCCAGGGGCAAAGCCCCCAAAGGAAAAATTGCCTTGTAAATGTATATTTTAATTGTAAATATGGACCATTCATTATAAGGTTGCAGATCTAACGATAGAAGTTATGTTAGGGTTTTTTGGCCTAGAAGGAAACCCTCTTTTATGAGGGAAATGTATCTCAGCTATGTATCATTGCGAATATTGTATTTTGAGTTAGGAGACTATGAGAGAAAGAAGAGGAAGTTACAATGGGTGAGCTGTAGGTTGTATCCCTTCATTTGCTGGATAATAATAAAGGAAGGACCTGAAAATTTCTCTGGTGGTCGTATCCCACACTCAATGAACAACATGTATCTATGTCTCTATTGTATTGTGTATCTTCTATGTTTTAGTTCCGCATTTGTTTTATTTTATTGCTCCCCGATCCTGTTTTTCCAACAACTTGTATCAAAGCGAAAGGTAACTCACAGGAAAAGAGGGTTCTTGGTTCAAGTGGGAGAAATGGCGGAAGATGGAAAGTTTAGGGCTGAAAAATTTAACGGCCAAAACTACCAGTTATGGAATATGTAGATGGAAGATTATTTATATTAGAAGGATATATTCCTACCATTGGGTGGAATAGAAAAGAATTTGATGGCCATGAAGGGAGAAGAATGGGAGGTTCTTGACATAAAGGCACTAGGAACGATATGGTTGATCCTGGAAGTGCTGATGGATTTCAATATTTCGAAAGAAAAGAAAATGAAGGAGATGATGGACGCATTGGCTAAACTGTATGAAAAACCCTCGGTGTCTAATAAGGTATTTCTAATGAAGAGATTATTTAATATGAATATGTAAGAAGGTGGGTCTGTTGTAGATCATTTAAATGAATTTAATACAGTTACTAATCAACCAAGTTCTGTAAAAGTGGAATTTGGTGATGAGGTCAAGGCTCTTATAATCTTGTTCTCATTGCCATAAATATGGAATGGCTTGGTCATAGTTGTAAGTAACTATGTCTCTGGTTCAAACACTTTAAAATTTGATGATGTTGTTGGTGTTATCCTTAGTGAGGAAATGCGACAGAAAAGCACAGGTGAGACATTAGGTAATCCATTAAACATGGAGAACAAGGGAAGATAAAAGGATAGAGAAAAGGGATTAGGGAACCACGATAATTCTAGGAAGGAAAGATCCAAATCCAGATTTGGAAAGATAGAGTGCTAGAATTGTGGGAAGAAAGGACATCTGAAGAAAGAATGCAGAGCTCCAAAGAAACAAAGGGATGGACAACACGAAAAAAATAAGGAAGCAAATGTAACAGGTGATGTGTTACAAGATTCTTCGATTCTTTCTGTAGATACTATTTATGAGTCTGTGGTAGTAGATTCAGGGGCTTCATTTCATGCCACACCCCTTAGGAAACATTTTCTAGATTATGTTCAAGGTGATTTTGGATAGGTTCATTTGGGTGATGATGCACCATGCAAAATTGTTGGAATGGGAAAGGTAAAAAGAAATAAAAGAAACGAAAACAATGAAACCAATGGTTGTTGAAAGAGGGCAAGACATGTTCCATATCTAAGAGAAAATCTAATTTCAACAAGGAAATTGGAAAGTGAAGGGTTCCTATATATCTAAGGAAAATCTAATTTCAACAAGAGAGTTGGAAAGTGAAGGTTCTATATCCATATTTACAGATAAGGTGTGGAAGGTCACCAAAGGATCATTGGTGATAGAAAAACGAGAGAAGGTAGGTACATTGTATTTATGTACTGGTAATACTAACTATTCTATCTCTTTAGCTTCTACAGTAGTGGATACAACACTATGGAATCATAGGCTTGGACACATGAGTGAGAAGGGGATGAAAATACTTCACAAAATAATTTTGTTTCCAGATATTAAAAAAATTGATTTGGATTTCTGTGAGCATTGTATTTATGGAAAACATAAGAGAGTCATATTTATCAAAGTTGGAAAAGAAAAGAAGAGTGAAAGGTTAGAGCTTGTGTGTATAGATGTATGGGGACCATATCAAGTATCATCTCTTGGTGGATCTTGTTATTATGTTACTTTTATTGATGATGCAACTAGAAAAACTTGGGTTTACTGCATTCAACAAAAATATGATGTTTTTGACACTTTTAAGAAATGGAAAGCTTTGGTTGAGAATGAGATAGTAAAAAGGTTGAAGTGTCTCAAATCACACAATGGACATGAATATTGCATCAATACATTTGATGATTACTGTTCATACCATGGGATTCATAGAGAGAAGACAGTTCTAGGAACACCACAAGGAAATGGTGTGTTAGAAAGGATGAATAGGACAATCATGGAGCGTGAAAGGAGTATGAGATTGCATGCTGGTTTTCCCTTACAGTTCTGGGCAAATGTTTTAGATACTAATGTTTACTTAATAAACAAAGGGCCTTCAAGCTCTTTGGATGGTATAATTCCAGAGGAGGCATGGACAGGTAAAATGGTAAACTATTTCTTTTTGAAGACTTTCGGTTGTGAATCATTTGTCCATATTGATAAAGAAAATAGAACAAAGCTTGAGGAAAAATCCAAGAAGTGTACCTTTATTGGATACTGTGTTAATGATTTTGGTTATCGCTTATGGGATTATGAAAATAACAAAATCATTAGGAGTAGAGATGTCATATTCAAAGAGAAGGTCATGTACAAAGATCAGTTGCACGGAAAGAAACAAGAAAAAAAGAAACCAGAATACACCGTGCTTGATGAGATCACTGAAAATTAAATTCCAAAGGTACCATAAAATAAAAAATTACAACAACAGGATCAACAGGTACCTCAAACTCCTGAAGTGTTGTTAGAAGATCTACCAAGTTAAGTAGACCCCCTGAATGATACTCTCCTTCATTGTATTATTTATTGTTGACTGATTCTAGTGAACCAAAATGTTATGAAGAGGTAATGCAGGTAGACACCAAAAAGAAGTGGGAGAAAGGCATGGAATAGGATATGGATTCCTTAGTAAATAACCAAACTTGGGACTTGGTTTAGTTGCCTGCATGAAAAAGAGCATTGCAAAATAAATGGGTTTACAAGCTGAAGGAAGAAGATGGAGGAAAAAAGTGGTACAAGGTTAGACTTGTTGTAAAGGGGTTTGCACAAAAGAAAGGTATAGATTTTGACGAAATATTTTCTCTTGTTGTTAAAATGACTTCAATTAGGACTATTTTAAGTCTTGTGGCAGTAGAAGATTTTCATATTGAATAGTTAGATGTAAAAACAACTTTTCTCCATGTGGATTTGGAGGAAGATATTTATATGCAGCAGCCACAGGGGTATGAGGTCAAAGGGAAGGAGAATTTGGTATGCAGGTTGAATAAGATCTTGTATGGCCTAAAGAAACCTCCAAGACAATGGTATTTGAAGTTTGACAGGTTTATGACAGGACAAGGTTATAGTAGATGTCATTCTGATCACTATGTTTATTTTAAAAGGCTAGAAAATGGAAGTTGTATTATCTTTCTATTGTATGTAGATGACATGCTTGTTGCAGGGTCTAATATGCAGGATATAAATGTGCTCAATAAGAAATTAGCTAATTCATTTGTGATGAAGGGTTTGGGTGATACAAAGAAAATAGTTGGTATGAGAATAACAAGAGACAGAAAAAATCACAAATTGACATTGTCTTAGGGTGAGTACATAGAGAAGGTGTTGGAGAGGTTTAGAATGAAGAATGCAAAACCAATTAGTACACCATTGGCCATCCATTTCAAATTAACTAAGGAAATGTGTCCTAAGACACATGAGGAGATAGAATACATGTCCAGGGTCCCTTATTCATCAACATTTGATAGCTTGATGTATGTGATGGTTTGCATAAGACCAGATATTGCACATGCAGTGGGAGTTGTGAGCAGGTATATGAACAATCCAGGTAAAGAACATTGGGAGGCGGTAAAGTGGATTCTCAGGTATTTGAGAGGTAACACTACTCATGCATTATGTTTTGGAGGTTTAGACACTGTTCTACATGGATATTTTGATTCAGATATGCAGGTGATAAAGATAGCAGGAGGAGCACCACAAGCTATGTTTTTACTATAGGTGGAACAACAGTAAGTTGAATTTATAAATTGCAAAAGGTTGTTGCAATTTCAACAACATAGGCGGAGTATGTTGCTGCTACAGAGGCTAGTAAATAAATTATTTGGTTACATAAGTTTATGGAGGAATTGGGAAAGAAGCAGGAGAATAGTAGGTTGTATTGTGATAGTGAGAGTGTCATTCATCTTGCAAAGAACTCAAACTTCCATTCAAAGAATAAACATATACAACTCAGGTACATTTCATACAATCCATCTTGGAAGATGGACATTTGAAGTTGGAAAAGATACATACTAGAGAAAATCCTTTAGACATGTTAACAAAGGGAGTAACCAGAGAGAAATTGAGTTCCTGCTCAGTTTTAGTTGGTCTTCAAGAATGAAGATGAATATGAGAAATTTTCCAGGTCCAATAAGGATCATAGTCCATCATATACAACAACGGTGGATTTGTTGAGATCAGTCTCCAAGTAGGAGATTGTTTGTTGTGGAGCCTCACTATCTTCCTGATTTAGAGGTATTTGTTTTCAGTCATGTTTATACCCCATGAAGAATTTACACCCCGGAAGAATGTACATTCCTCCAAGTGGGGGAGTGCAGAGAGGGTTACCCTCTTTGCGGGGTCCAGGAGAAAGTGGGTCCCCGACGACGGTTCAGGGGCGAAGCCCCCAAAGGAAAATTTTCCTTGTAAATGTATATTGTACTTTCATAGTAAATCTGGACCATTCATTATAAGGTCACAGATATAATGATAGAACTTATGTTAGGGTTTTTTTCCCTAGAAGGAAACCCTCTTTTATGAGGGAAATATATTGCGGCTATGTATCATTGCAAATATTGTATTTTTAGTTAGGAGACTGTGAGATAAAGAAGAGGAAGTTACAATGGCTGTGATGTAGGTTGTATCCCTTCATTTGTTGGATAATAATAAAGGAAATTTATTCGGTGGACATAGCCCACACTGGGTGAGCCACGTATATCTGTGTCTCTATTGTATTGTGTATCTTCTGTGTTTTATTTCTGCATTTGTTTTATTTTATTGCTCCGTAATACTGTTTTTCTAACATATGGTATGGTTAGAGATATTTTCCAAACAACCAAGGATGACCTAGTGCAATGTTCTCATGAAAATTTCCGATCATACCTTGAGGATTTTGATGAGTATTCCTTTGAGCACATGGATTTATTCTATGAAGAATATTATCAACCACCGTTGTGCTCAGATTTTGATAAGGGTGAGAAAGTTGCTTTCCCGAAGCATGATACTTGTGACAAGGTTGTCCATCTCCCTCTGATACTTTACCTCGTTATGTCACTAAGGATACAGTTGGGGAACATGTCTCTTGTACCAAGTTTTCTCTAAGGAAGAACCTTCTTTTAGAATTCAAGGGTAGGTTGAATGCCTTAAGAAGAAGCTTATTATCTCAACTGTTCAACTCTCCCCTAAGAAGTTTCCAATCATCCTCTAGGTTCTTGCTAGTCCCTTCCCAGACCTCAGTATGTGATGATGTCCAACGTATCCAACCTTCAGACTCTTTATTCAGTCTTTGAGTCTTTTATTTTTCACGATCCCTTTCTGAGATGGATTGAGCAATTTCCTAGAAGTGTAACTTGGAATAATTTTGTCCCTCCCTCCCGCCTCCATTAGCTAGACTTTACGATATCCTATGATATGATGCATTCTCTAACTCATGTTATTTTTGTGCTTTACTTGTCATTGTTTTGGTTTATGATGAAGCACATAGGAAGGTATTATGAGGTATTTCTAGGATGTTTTCACTAGTTATTTGACTATACCTAGCATTCAACCAATAGGTAAGTAGAGGTAGGTATGCATTTTCAACCATTTTGCATACCATTTCATTTCATATTAGTATGGTTGTAGTTGCATTTGCATATTATTTTGTCTCACTTGTATATATGTATGCTCATAATCATATCTTAGAATATATATGCTTTTATTTGTTTATTTTATCATATATGGACGAGGGGTGATATCACCACCCTAGGGATTACTAATGTCTTTTGTTGAGATTTAGCAGCCACAGGTCATATCAAAGATGTTGAGGTTCTCATGCGCTCTACGGTGATAACATTTCCCTGAGTTGGAGCCAGATGTTATTCCCTAGCTTAGGGATAACTAAGGATATCATGTCTCGAGGCCCACAAGTCCTAGACATGGAGTGTCGAGAGCCAACCGAATTAAGCATGGCCCTAGAGGGCCCCTCTTTTATTCATTATAGTCCAAATATCACCAACAAAAATATTCATCACACCGGCTTATTCCTGAAATGGAAATGAGTCTTTCTCCAAGAGGTAATAAGTCCAGGTATCATGGTATGTATCGCTCCAATTTTTAAAACATTTAAACATGTTGCATTGAATCTTTTTGGATTTCATAACGTTTTCTTGACTTTATTATCTTTGCCTTGTTCAAACTTGGGAGGATCACATGGTGCCCTAGTAAGTTGGTTTCCTTTTAGGATAGGTTTTTACCTAGTGGATCTCTGAAGAGTCATCGCTCGTTCCCTCCATACTTACCATTTTCCATCTTTATCCCCTCCATCTATCAACATTTTTGGCCATTGGGGAAGGATCCACTTGGAAAGGATTGTACCTTACCTCATGGGAAGAAGGGGCTAGAGGCCCAGGGGGAAATGTAGTTGGAAAAAGTTAAGAGCTGAATTTAAACCTTCGAGATGCTTCGCCTAGGGATCCTCAAGAAAGCATTGAAATGATTCTCAGCAAGAAAAGGGGACCCACATATGAATAAAACACTCAAGGAATTTTTTGGTGGATAAGAGGTCTCATCATGAGCCGACCTATCATGACCATGAACATGTAGCGGTATGACACTACCACCCAACTGGTGACCAAGCCAGGGTAGTGGCTCTTGGTTGCATGACCAAGAGAAAGGGGGTCTCATCACGAGCCAACCTACTCATTTCCATGAAATGTTTGTGGATGACACTGCCACTATATAGTCACCAAGCCAGGGTGGTGGCCATCAAGTCTTTCCTTGCAGCATGAAGAAAGAAAGCCAAAAGAAGAAAGAAAAGATGACAATAAATGGAAATCAGTGGGCTTGGAAAAATTTTCATCCATGACAAGTTGCACCTCATGCTCAACAAAGGCACCCATAGGTGAGTGTTACATTTCCTTGCTATCACATGCAACCCATCAACAATTTTTTTCCCTTCACCACCTCATATGCTTGCATGATTTGGATCAAGCTCCACTAGGGAAACAACCTTGACTTAAGGCGGAGGCGTTGAAGAAGAAAGATGGGACCTCCAGGGCCAGGCTCAAGTTAATATGGCTCTCAGTACTCCATGTCTAGGACATGTGGGCATCGAGACATAATCTCCTTAGTTATCCCTAGGCTAGGGGATAACACTACCCATTATGAGTATCTGAATGGTACTATAATTTTAGCGTTCAAAAACCTTTTCAATTCTTTTTCAGTTATAGGTAACAATAATGGATTGAATTGTCTAGATTTATTTTTAAAAGGTTTGGATCTAGGATTTAAAGGAATCTTATGCTACATAATCTCTGTATCAAAAGCCTTAAGGTCTTCATAAGACCAAGAAAAAACATCTGAAAACTGTTTCATCAAATTGACATACTTTTCTCTCTGTTTTTTTGGCAATTTCCTGGATACTTTCACCATTCTAGGATATGAATATGGACTGATATCACAATCTACCACTTTATCCTCCTCTATTTGAATAACATACTTTTTTGAAACATCGTTATGGTCAAATAATCTCTCAAGGGGAACCAGGACCTTCGGAAAATGATTTGTTTTTAATTCAATGATTTTATGACCAACAATATTGTCTTGAAGAATATTAGCAACATGAACTTCTACATCATCATTTTCATTATCCTGGTCTATTGGGATAGTAGAAAACGCATCGATGGTATCCAAAAACCTTTTAATTTCTTGATCATCTTTAAATACTTGCCAATTTTTTTTATGTTATTTGGTATATAGGTTCTGTGTCTTACCTCAATCTCAAATCTTAAATTGGGAAACATTGGAGTTCTGAAATTACTGGCTGCCAGTGCTATAGAATCTTCCCGTTGATTCAAATTTATGTGTATAAAAGTGATGTTGGAGGCCAAAAATAAATCATCCACAAAATCCCACACTTAATTTCTATAGTTCTTTAACCTTTGTTGTTTGGTCTGATAAATATTTTTTATTTGATGGATGATAAGCTCAGAATCTCCAAAAACATAAATTTTGTCAATACCTATATTTTTAGCAGCTTTCAATCTTAGCAGAAGAGCTTCATATTCATTGATATTGTTGGTTGTATCAAATTCCAATTTGTATGACAGAGGAATGACTTCTTTTGTAGGAGAAATAAAAACAATCCCAGCCCCAGAGCCTTCTTTGGAACAAGCCCCATCAAATAACATCTTCCAAACTGAATGTTCTATATTTTCTTCAACTGCAACTATAATTTTCTTGACTGATGTTTCAACTATCTGGTCACCAATGTGAAAAATAGAAGAACCAAGTTCATCTTCAACAACATATATAGGATGATTACCAGGATTTTCATGATCATTCACCAGTTAAGCCAACCTCACTTCCCTGTATAATCTTTGATGCTCTCCACCAAACATAGGTATGGTAGCATAACTGAGTTCCATTTGTAGTGTGCCTCCTACTTTCTTAGCCCATGATATTGAAAATAGCATCCCAAATTTAGGAGGTATATCAGCCACAATCACATCCAATGCCACACTTTTCATAGGTAACTGAGATAAAGTGACAACCATGTCTTTAATGACTCCCAAAAAATTTAAATTTTCTGGAATCAAATGAATATAGGTCTAGATAAGGCTTAGTGATGTCTAAAACTAACTCATCCATTACCACCTTTGGCATGACATTGTGTGAAGCTCATGAATCCATTAAACAATTATGCAATATTTTTTCATGAATGTTCAGGGATATGTAGAAAGGAGGAGAAGCATCAGACCTATCTTCAATATGTGGCCCAATAGTTATGGTAGGGTTTTCATCTTCAATATTTATAGTATCTGAAAAAAAAAAAAACATGAAAAGGAGGTTGCAATGCTTTCATGATAGATTTTCGAAAAGGATAAGTTTTTATCAATTCTACCAGAGGTATGAGGATTTTAACTTTATTGATTTCATTTTCCAAACTGAAAGTAGAAACTTGCTTCTCATATTCCTTCACCTCTGTAGTACTAACCTTGACAGGTTTCTTTTGTTGGTGATCAATTTTAATCCCAGAACCTTCTTTATTGATCCCTGATTTGACTGGAGAATTTGTCTTTTTGGTTTGAACAAGTATATCTGCTTTTGATCCATTTGATCTAGACATGAGATCATACTTTATCCTTTTAGGTTATTTTTGGGAAATCTCTTCAACATCTTCTTCCTCAAACTAATTCATTATAAGAGAATCCTCATAATCTTCTTGTGTCAGATGAGTAGGAGATAATTCTGTATCGTTTAAATGAACCGTGAAATCTTCCTCAGTGTCATAAATTTCCTCAACTTCTTCCATTGCATTATTTTGAAAAGGAGGCAAAACCTTCTAATCTTATTGATTTCTCATTTCTCTGGTAAAAATTCGAGGAATGTTGATTTCTCATTTCTCCTTGTTTTCTTTTCAAAGCACCAAACTCCGTGATATAATACAAGTAGTCTTTCTTATCTCCCCAATGTCTCAAAAAGGTATCATTTAGTGCATCAATATCAAAAATTGAGTTAGGAGGTATACTTATAAACCATTTCCTTGCTTCTCCATCTAAACTTTGCACAAAATGTCTCATCCAAACATTTGCATGCTCCACATTAAAATTATCTGCAAAACTGTAGAAAGAGTGTAAGTGTTCTTCAGCAGTGACTTCTCCCTCTCCATTGAATCTTGGAAAATAATTCATATAATCATTAGGTGGGAAGGAATAAAATACTTGTGGTAAATTTAATGGTGCATATATGGCTGCAACAATTGTATCCATCCTATTTACAACCATATTTATCACAATGGGTGCTTGAACTATAGGAATAGGCAAAACTAGTGATGTAGAAAGAGAAATAGTTCCTTGGGTAGAGAAACTTAGTTGGGATGATATGAGATTTTGATCATCAATTGATGAAATATAAGGTTTCTTTTCTGAATAAGGAAAGGATAAAGGTTCCAGAAACATAGTATTTTCAAAGGAATAATAATGTGGTTTAACCTCTTCAGAAGAACTGGATTGGGGCGATGATGATAAAAGTGTATCAGGTTCACTTTTAGTATCTTTGGGAAAATATCTTAGAGCTTCAACTATGTATAAGGTATTTTTTTGTTCTTCTTCAATGAGCTCAACAAATAATTTCCATTGGTCTAAATTCAATTTAGAGATAGTTGAAGGAAAGGATACAGCTGAAGATTCAACAATAGGCTTTGTTTCAATCTCAGGTACAATTTATTTAATTGGAGGGATATTAACAGGTTCAGAAGACTGTCCTTTAGCACACGTAGAAGAAGATTTATCTTTTGAAGAAGAGGATTGTACTATATTATTTTTAGATTTTCTCAACAACTTTTCAGGATCAGACACTGCTAGAACATGCTTAGGATCTGGGTTTTTTCTGGTCACTTGATTCTTTGTGGATGATGATAAAGTTGGAGGAGTTTTAAGTCCTTTAGCTTCTCTTTTAGGAGCCATAATTACTATAGAGGAGTCTCCAGGTGAAAAATACACAGTCTCATGTAAATTTCCAAATTATTTTCCACCATCAAGATTTAGATCTGATCTTTGTCGTTCTCCCAGGGAAAATATCTTCGTTCCTTCGTCCCCAGCAATGGAGCCAAAATATGTTTTTCCCTAAAGTTTCACTTGACTGTGAGAGGGCAAGCGAGAACATCATCAAGTTATTGCAATGATATTTTTATAAAGGTTTTTTGAATAGGATTTAGAAAATGGTTGAAATTTGGCTCAAGGATACAATAAAGATATAAGGCTCAATGTAAAAGGAAAATAAACATCTCACTGGCTTAGTAAATGACAAACACTTTGATAAATAAGATGGTAAAAGTAAATAAAGAAAGGAATATATATGAGTATTCAATTTTTCCACTCACACATGGATTTCTCATTCCCAAATATTATTAAGAAATAAGAACATAGTAATTGAAAGCAATCTTAATTATGAACAAAAACAACAAAATTTTCATTATGTTACTCACAACGAAGAGATCATATTCTTTGGAATAGATAAAATGCATTCAAGTAAGAAAAATAAGCATATAATAACATGAAAGAATTTCTGACCATCAAAATGCCTTTTCCATTTAGTGCCAATATGAAAATATTGTCTTTGCATCACAAAGGATTCTTTACAAAAAATAGCTCTTGATTCCCCAACTGATCGACCCTAATACAGTCTTTTCAATGTCTTTTTAAAGATCAAAATATTCCTGTAGATCCTATTTTTTAGATTACAACTTAAGATAGGATAATATCAACTGACTTTTTCCTAGGAGAGAAATGCTTATACAAACACTTCTAATGCCTGTAATGTAGTCTTATTAACAATTAATCTGAAAATAGACTTGGTAATAGTTTAACGAGGCTTTACAATTCCCACAAAAAGAGGAACACTGGGCTGCTGAGCTGGTTCATCTGAGATACACAAAATTTCTATTTGAACAAAACACTAATAACCAAAATGCTCAACATCACTGTATTAGTAATAGCCTCGAGCAATAAAAAATTGTGGCAGAATTTCCTTGGGATTTCATTGTATGATAATTGTTGAAGCTCCGGTGTCCCTCTGTTTTAGCTTAGTTGTCAACGCCACATTATGCCAATACAGTCTTATATTTTATTCTCTTACCTCCTTTAGCAGGGCCTTTTTCTCTTTCCTCTTTCCTCTTCCTTTTGAATTCTTGTATCTTTTCCTGTTGTTTTTCATTCCATTGCTCTACAAAGTACTTTTCTTTCCTTAGCTTCGTGATAATACCATGAAACTATTTTATCTTGTCTTTCTCTTTTCTAGCTTCTACCCTGAACTCAGGATGTTCTTCTTCTGGAGAAGGTAGGTTCAAATCTATGGAGGCTTGGGTTTTCCTTAATTTAATTTCATATTTTGAGGACAACCCAGTGCTAAGATCCTCTTCTTCAGTGCTCTCTGATTCTATGGTTTTTGGAACATCTTGTAACTGGTTTATTTCTAGAAAGGAATCATTTTTCTCATCATCATATGTGCCTTTGAGTGTAGATTCAGTGACTGAAACTGATCTTGTGTTTTCCCTAGTTACAGGTCCCCTTAAACACTGTGCAATCTATTTTCCTTTCTCATGTATTTTCCTTTGTTCTTTAGATTCCTCCTCTAACCTATGTGAAGAAGCTGCCAGGGTCTGTTTTTTAACCTCTTTCTTAGTATCTTCTGAATTGTCTTCGATGATAATAAGGTTTTCCTTCTTGATAGAAGGATGAAACATAGCCTTTGAATTCATCCTGAATTTGTTTGCAGCTAATCTAGATTTTATGAGCAGAACATAATGAATACAAATTATTAAAAGTTGCTTAATAAAAAATAACAGAGATACAGTAAAACTAGTTTTCTATTCGTTAAGGAAATAAGATGAAACTATAAAATGAAGTGGAAAACAAGTTTGTTGGAATGGTGGCGGTTTATCTCTGAGAAGAGATGTGACGGCTACGCTCATTCGCAAGAAGATGGTTACAATGAGGCTCTAAAGTCCTTTTATAATAAACAAGAATGTAAAAAACCCTAGACATCCNCACCAAAAGTCATGTGGGCCCCGTTTAGGTAAGTTAGTACATCAACTTCCCGAGGTCGTAACTTTTGCATACGATCTCCATTTTAGGTGCATGATGGCTCGTTGGAAAGGTCTAACTGAGAATAAAAAATTTCGATTGGCTCAAGTTAGAGATGTTGGCAGCCACTTGGGCCCCAAATCCCCAAAAAATGTCATTTAGGGCCTCAAAACGGCCCCGGAAGTTTGGAACCTGAAAAACTGCCGAAAAATTGCCAAGGTGGAAAACTGTTTTTCAGTGGAATAGGTGGGTGGCCACTGATATCCACCTGGACCAATCCTCCCTCCTTAGGAAGCAATTTTATCCATTACATTGAGTTCCCCCATTAGATGAGGAAATTTCTGTTGAACTTGGCCTCGGGTGAGCTACTTGCCTTGGTGCAGAAGTTGCCTTGCTTTGACGACTCGATAAAGATGGATCGTTTGTTATTGAGTGCCCTTGATTTGTGTATCCACAATTAGATCACTGGATTCCTGTTGCATGCAATCAGGGTTTAGCTATGTTTGTGTCAACTTCTCTTCTATCTCTGAGGTGTCCAATAATGGTGGGAAATATGGCCAAAGGAGAGCCACATTGAAGAATAGATGCAGACCAAGGAAGGGGAGAATGTTGAGCTCAAAAGCATTGTCACCCACAACATTGGGGATCGTGTACGACCCATAATGAAGTGGGCGAAGCTTCTGATGGGGCCCTGTAAGGATTTTTTTTGCAAATGCAACCAAACTTTGTCTCCCACCTGAAACTTATGTGACACCTGATATTGATCATGGCACTGTTTGTACTTGGCATTAGACTTATGTAGAATATCCTGAACCTGTTGGCGGATGTACTGGATCCGCTCAATGAACTGGGTGGCTTTGTCAGCTTCTGGTGGAGCAGGGGATGATTTGGCTGAGGTGGTCGCCAGGGGTAGTGCAACATCCATGGGGCCCAATGGCTGGAATCCGAACCCCACTTGAAAGGGGTTGTGGCTAGTTGAGCTATGTAGGGCTTGGTTGTAGCTATGTTGGACATAGAGAATACTATCATCCCATGTGCGGGGGTGTTTTGAATTGTACATGCGCAAAATATGGATACCATATGATTAACGAAATTAGTTTGTCCATGTGTCTGAGGGTGGAAGGAAGTGGATTTGGTGAGCTTGGTATCCAACAGTGACCAGAGGCTTGACCAGAATGAGCTGAGGAACCGAATGCCACGGTCTGAGATAATGGTGTGTGGGATCCCAAAATGTACCCATACTTGTTCAGAGAAGATCTTGGCAGTGGCTTCTACTGTGATGTTATTCTTGCAGGCGGATATAATATCCATCTTGGAAAAGTGATCAACAACAACAAAAACATAGTCATTTCCCCTCTTGGTGGATGGGAGGCCTGACATGTAGTCCATTGAGATGGATTCCCACGACCTGTTAGGAGTAGGCAGAGGGGTGTATAGGCCTTGTTTCTTAGTGGTCAGTTTGGAAATAGCACATGCGGTGCAGAACCTGATATACTCGCCCAAATCCTATCGAAGTTTCAGCCAGTAGAAATGTTTCTGTAGCACTGCCACTATCTTTTCGATGCCAAAGTGTCCTGTCACCCAACTATAGTGAGCTTCCCAAATGAGCTTCCCGCGCTCGCTTGATGGAACATAGAGATGGCCCAAACGATACAACAACCCATCCTAAATATGGAAATTAGCGACCACTGAGTTGGTACCCAACATTTGGTAGGTGGTGGAGAAGTCAAGATCTATCTCGTAGAGGTGGGGCCATCTGGAGGTCTCGTGACCGCAAGAGTCTAGCATTGTTGTGAGTGTCGCAACTGGAGGTCGATTGAGGAAGTCATCAACTCGATTGGCACTTCTTGTTTTATACTTGATGTTGAGGTGGAACTGCTGTAAGTATGTTTACCACTTCTGATGGTGGTCATTCTGCAATTCCTCAGGGATCGGCTGAGATCCCTGANTGTTGAGGTGGAACTGCTGTAAGTATGTTTACCACTTCTGATGGTGGTCATTCTGCAATTTTCCTTGGGTCTGCATGAATTGTAGTGGCTTATGATCAGTGTGGATGACTGTCTCCTTCCCAAGAATGTAATGTCTCCACTGGTGACAGGCTTGCACAATGGAGTACATTTATTTTTCGTAAGTAGGGTACTTATGGACAACATCTGATAGTGTCTCACTATGATATGCCACGGGGTTTCCGTGTTGAGTGAGAACGATGCCCACAACATAGTCTGAAGCATTTGTCTCGATCTCAAAGGGATGTTGCAGGTCTGGTAATGAAAGTACCGGGGATGATCACAAACACTTCTTCAAGTCATCGAAGGCTTGTTGTTGGGACATGCCCCACACAAATTTTTCCTTACCACCACCCCTGGTTACTTGACTAAGGGCCCATGCATTATGAGAGAATCCTAGCATGAACCTGCGATAGAAATTGGCGAGGACCAAGAGGCTCCAAAGTTTAGTGAGTGTGGTTGGGGCTGGCCAGTCACGGATGATATGGATCTTGGTTGGATCTAGATATACACCATGTTGATCAATGATGTAGCCTAAGTAATGGACCTTGTCCATGCCAAAGGAGTATTTTTCCAAGTTTGCATATAGTTTTTGTTGCCGTAGGGTGTGCAGAAGATGCTGAATATGCTGCAAGTGTTCCACCCAAGTCTTGTTGTAGATGAGGGTGTCATCCAGATAAACCACTACAAAATTATTGGTGAAATGTCGTAGGATATCATCCATCATCCTCATTAAAGTTGTTGGAGCATTTGTCAAACCAAAGGGCATGACCAACCATTCAAAAAGACCTTTTTTTGACTTGAAGGCAGTCTTCCATACATATGTATGTTCTATTGGGACCTGGTGGTAGACAGACTTTAGATCAATCTTATTGAAGTATTTGGCCCCCGTGAGCTGATCAAGGAGGTCGTCGATTGGGCCCAATAATCAATGCAGAGTCGCCAGGTCCTATCTTTCTTCTGCACTAGCACGATTGGACTCCCACAAGGTGATGAGATGGGACGGATGTGCCCCTTGTGGAGAAGTTATTGGATCTCCCTCTTGATCTCCTCATTTTCTAATAGAGAGTAGCGGTAGACTGGCCCATTGGGTAGCGGTGCGCCTGGGGTCATATCGATGGGATGCTTGACCTGGTAGTGCAGAGGTACCTCGGTAGGAGAGGAGAAGATATATGAGTATTCTTCCATGACCTTATCCACTTGCTTTTGTTGTGTGGAGAGAAGGACCGTGGAGGCCCTGGATGTGGCTGTGATCTTTCGCTCACTCTGAGAGAGAATCACGAAGAAGATAAATTTCTCGGTCTGATAGATGACCTTACTGTATTGCTTGGTAGAGATCAAGGAAATAGCATTAGGAGGGACTTCCTCGGGTATCCTGTACAATTTCCCATTCAAAGTAATCATAACACTACGAGGCCTAGAATCATATACAACATGACGTTTCCATAAATAAGGTTGGCCCAAAAGAACATT
Organism: Picea sitchensis; assembly: GCA_010110895.2. Taxonomy (NCBI): domain Eukaryota; kingdom Viridiplantae; phylum Streptophyta; class Pinopsida; order Pinales; family Pinaceae; genus Picea; species Picea sitchensis. The sequence goes on along the minus strand of SNQJ01S0002348.1, from coordinate 114,729 downwards.
AAAAACTTCAAGAGGAGAAACATCACACAATATCTCATCTTTGAAGAGCCTGATGTCGTACGATAGTAGGCACTGTTGATTGACGCGGAGATTGTTTCCTTGGCAGAGCCATCCAATGGTGTAGGGTTGTGTGTGTGGTGTTGTCGGTAGGGCCAACCGCTTGACGACCTCTGCTGAGATGAGGTTCTTCTGGCTACCGCTATCAATGATGAAGTGTAGTGGGGTTCATTTTACCCACATCTGTGAATGGAAGAGGCACTCTCCTTCTTCTGGCTCGTCTGGTTCACCGGGCTGGAGTTTGGTGGTAGCAATGATGGCACTAGGTTCTGCGTCAATGATCTATCTTCCTCTTTTTGGTTCTAACTCAGATTCAAAACCCGCATCTGATTCAGAGGCTTTCACTTCGGCCACTAGTGACTGCTTTGAGAAAAAATCAACAGTGTTATGACAAAGGCTCTTATGGAAGTCACACCACTTCCTGGTATTTTTCTTTGTCTTTCCGGTGTACTTCTTTGCTTGCATATTGGACTGGTTGTCTTAATATTGTCCATCTTTTCTCTTTCCTTTTTTCTTTGGGTTGGGGCCACCCTTTCCTGGCTTTTGCTATGAGGGGTTCCCAGGCTCAAATTGTTGTGTCTTTTGTTTGAGCTTATGCTTGATTTTGACAGCATATCGATAGGCCGCGCCCAAGGACGAGATGTCTAGAAATTACATTTCGGTCTAGATGTATCTATGCAGAGCACCGCAATACTTGAGCACTAGATGTCACTCTGAATATTTGATACCGATCTTGGTGCACAAGGTATGGAAGATATTTGTGAACTCTGGCACTGCTTGGTCTCTTTCTTGCCGCAATGTGATCCATTTGGTATACAAGTCGTCATAACTTCCGACAGGGTAGTATTGTTCCTCAGGAACATCCCTGAAGGATTCCCAAGTGGCCATGACTGTAAATAATGAGGGTTCCTATGTTTCCATTTTCTCACAGAAAGTTTCCCACCAATCTTTGACATTGGGAATGACTTTGAGGAGCGCAAAAGTAATCTTTTCTATATTCAAAAAGTTATGGACAAAAAAATACCATTCTACTAGATTCAACCACTTGTCTGCAACATCTATGTATATCTGACCTTCAAATATAGGAATATCGAAGTTAATTTGTACCTTGAAGGGGGCAGCGCCTCCGCTCAAGGAAGATGCGTTGCTTGTTGGTAGATGCCGAAGGATTTGCGGAAAATATCCATCATCTCGTTCCTCTGTTGCTTGAGGGATTCCTCAAGAAACATTTTGAAAGGATCTCATGTCCCATCATCTTTCTTTTCTCCTACCATGAGAGGTCACTTGGGTGTGCAACAACTTTTTTCCTCAAGAGAAACAAGCTCGAGACCCAATTCTTTGTACCCTGACCTCGTTGGGGACATGCATTAAGACGACAAGGAGAAGACCTCTCTGATACCACTGATATAGATTTTATGAGCAGAGCGAAATGAATACAAATTATTAAAATATGCTTAACACAAAATAACAGAGATACAGTAAAACTAGTTTTCTATTCAATAAGGAAATAAGCTGAAACTGTAAAATGCAGCGGAAAACAAGCTTCCTGGAAATAAGTTGAAACCCTCAAAATTCTATGCAAAGATCATGGAAATCTGCTCATTGTGACCCTGAAATGTTGAGAAGAAGTTGAAGGAACCTGCATATTTAAAATTTTGTGTCATCTGAGGAAAAGCTTCAAGTAATTATGTCCCTTCTGGCTCCAACCTGGTTATCTGCCCGGCCTTTTTTGGTGCCATTACACTGATACAATTCTGTGGAAGGTTTCTGAAAATGTCTAGGGTTCGATCACTAGCTTTCGAAGACTGTTGATGTCTGAGAGTTATCCATTCACCTGAAGAACATGCATGGAGTAATAGACATACTAAAAATAGGGGAATTATGACTTCATACATAGGGAATAAAAATCGAGCATGGTGATTTGATATCAAGGTGGTGAGTACAACTCGATCCTTCGAGTTAGTTGTCATCATGAAAATTACGACCTGATATAAATCATACATAGATATGTAAATCCTATAGAAATGATTTCAGGCATTAAAATATGATCTCGGGAATGTGGCGCATGCAGAACTATCATTACTCCTGGCATTGCAAGAATAGCGCTATTCTTGTAGTACCCTTTCCACTTTGGCAAATTTGAAAATTCAAACGAGGAAAATGACAAGTGATGTGATAGAAATCTTTTTATATCATATACTAACTTTTAAATACTTAAATACATTTAAAATGTGCATAAAATATTGAAAACGTGCTTTCAAGCCGAGAAAGAGAAGAAACAAAGTTTAACAAAAATCATGAAAAATGGGTAGAACAAGAATTAAGGGTATCCAACAGTCAAAAACAAGGTTAAGGACTAACAGTAGGATCATTCTAGTTCCCCAATGTCGTGAGATTTTTAAGAAGGGGATTTGGATTTCTGTTTATGCGAATGCTAGACCTGTTGGTGATCCCTTATTTTAGTTTCGCCTTCCATATTATACCCTTTAGATTAGCCGGGGTGGTTTTCCTTTCTCGCTTTGGATGTTTGCTCATTCCAGGGGAGAGAACCATAGCCATTTTTTTTTGCTTAAGCTCCTTCTTGGCTTCAACCATTGATTGGTAGATCCATTGCACGATACATCGGCCGTCGTGCTAAAGCGAGCATGTGAATCGCGCATGTAGTATGACTATCTAGATTTTGTTTTTTGGGTACCCGATGCCTCAGGTGTTGAGGTAAGGTTAGATTCTCTCCCTGCAGGTATCCACTGTCTCGTTTCCTTGTTTCCAGACTCCCCTACTACATTGGACCACCCTTAACCCGCTGAGTCGTGAACCCTCCTATGCGCATGCGTTTAGGACTGTGTAAACTTATGGCGTTGGTAAGAATGCTTCCTCCCATTCTTGCGACGATTGAGTGTTACAGATTGAACCCTTTCTGAGCTTGTTACCATCTGGGATATATTTTTTTTCCTGTGAGTTTCCTTGGGCAAAACTCGAAGAACGCCGAGGGCTTGGTAAACGAGCACGCTGCCTGTTTTTTTAAATTCAGAGCACTCCCTACAGGTAACTGCACGGATTAACGCCACCTTAACCCATTCATAGATCGGTTCTTCTTTGGTAGCCTATCTTGTGGTTACATCCTCCACGCAGGTAGATATGAATTAAATCCTATTTCTGTGTAATTTAATCACTCGATCTTGTGTATCCTTATCGGCGTGAGCAGATTAGTTAATAACTGCAGTCTTAACCGAATGGTTTGATTGTTTGTTGGTCAATCTGCACAGCATAATTTCTTGACCGTGTACTCGGTGGTGGTTGATGTTGTATTTAATATTCTAGACTTCGTGAGTTGGTTCGGTTAGGATTCTAGGATGGGTAGTAATTTCCCTTACCTCAAGGTTATCAGTTGGACCTTTCAAGTACTTAAATTGTTTTATATTAAGCATCCTTGTGTTTGGCTTATCGTTCCTTGAGTAGCAAGTTAGATTTTATAGTGGTGATAGTTAGGTTAAGGTCCCTTTTTCAAGGGTTTTAAGTCACATAAGTTGATGGAAGGGGTAAGGTTTTTCTCGCCCTTAATAATAATTAAGAATTAATAGTGTTATTATTAGTATGCATCATTATTATGGTAATTTATTTAAGGATTTACAAAATACTGATTAACTATCTTGGTCGTTGAATTTCATTTTATCGATGAGTGATTAATATATAGGATTTACAAAATACCGGTTAACTATCTTGGTTGTTGAATTTCATTTTATCGATGAGTGATTAATATATATATATATATATATATATATATATATATATATATATATATTATTCTTCCTCAGATCCTGACCTTGTGACCCTTCAAGGTTTATATGGGTTGATAGTACTAATTTATGTTATTGGTTTTAAAAATCAGGAAACAAAGAAGGATATGGCATTAACACAATTGTTTAACTTGCACAATCATGCTTAAATGGAACCCAAATCATTGAACCACTATGCGCAAATGACGAACTTAGGCATTGAGTTTATCTTCATATTACCAACTATTTAATTGATATCGTGTTATGATTCCTCTCATAGTTATGGTGACATCCGTAATTAATACCAATTATGATAGTGTTCTATCGATTGAGTTCTATTATTTATGCGTTTAAGTAGGACGATTTTAACGGAATTGAAACAAGGTTAATATTATTTGGAAATTGTAATTGTTGATTGTTGGCGACATTCTTAATTTATTGACATTAATTGGGGAGACATGGGGCCTTGCTTGTGGTTGGCACCTTGAATTCTAAATTCTTTTGTCTCATTGTGTTCCTTCCATATCATGCATGAGAATATCTCATGTTCCATAAGGATCCAATAATTTTTAATCTTCGTTCCAAATTGAAAGATTCTTTCCATGGAATTATTTCCTCTTTATCCCCATAAGGGCTATTCATAATCCCTTATCATTATCATTGTCCTATGATATCTATGAAAATATGATTCTTTCTAATAGGTTTTAATTAATTCTCTCCTCATTTAATTCTTGTCATGTGTTGTATATGGTAATTGCGTCTTTTACTTGATGTATAATAGGTGATGCAATTAGATTTTCTTGGGCGCCATGAAATAAAACCTATGATTATTCTTGTGCCTTGGAATTTACGTGAAGAATGACTTTTATAGTAATTTAATTTACCTCTGCACCTTTAAATAAAATTGAGGCATGATTGTTTAGTATTTGATTCTCTTGCGCCTTGAAATATAATTGATGTGTGATCGATTAAGAAGTTTGTTTACCGCCTGCCATGAGAATAAAATGGGTAATTATCTCGCGCCTTGAATAAATGGGATGTATGGGTGTTTAGGTGTTTAGTTTACCTTTGCGCTCTAAATAAAGTTGATGATACTCTTGCACCTGAAATTTAATGTGATGTACGACTGAATGTATGTGATTAGATTTCCTTATGAAATGGACAAAATTGATGATTACCCTTTCTCCTAATAGTTAATGTTGGTGTATGACTAGATAAGTAGTTAGACTCCTTTGCGCCACAGAATCTTTTTGATGTGTAATGATTTAGTAATTGGATTTATTGCACCTTGGATTAATGTTGATGTATAAACGATTTAGTAATTAGATAATCTTGCATCTTGATATTAAATGTTGATGTATGATCGGTTGTGAATTTGCTTAATCTTGCACCTTGAATTTAATGCTGGTATATGATGATTTATGCGATTGATTTCTCTTGCACCATGTTTAATTGATGTTCAAGATTGATTGATTGATCTAGTTGATGTTTGACTTGATTGTTAGTGGAATGTAGACACCTCCTTGTTCCTCAGAATAGTCTCCAGCCCTAAGACCTTAAATGGTCAAAATCAATTGGATCCTGGGTTTGAGCGTTGCTTATGTGTCTTGGAGGTCCTAACCTTGTAGGATAGGTTGGTCGGGTAGTCATTTTACATTCATTATTTGATTGATCGTTCTTTTAAATTGTTTCAATATGATTATGATGTGCTAAGTGGCGACGCTATTTATGTTTATGTGCCACTATCCTTTTTGTTGACGTGTTGAATGCATCGTTATTGATTTTAATGAGTAGTAGCTGGTAACACTTTTACTTATGATGTCGTTGATTTTGCGTTGCTATGATTTATATTGTTGACGTCAAATTCCTAATGTAAAAAATATAAAAAAAAATACCTTTCATGCTTCGCTTTCCTTTTCATAATGGAGGGGGCGTTACATAATTCAATATCTAGGGCTTAATAAGGGGTTTTATACTTAGCATGGGGATTTTTCTAGGTCTTAATGTGCCCCTCCCTTCAAACAAGTGTTTTCCTCAACACTTGATTAACTACGGCTATTTCTGCATGAAAAACTCATCTTCCTATGCCACCTCTTCCAATGGTAGGTTCTTGCATTTGATGAGGTACTCAATAATTAATTGATTTCGCAGCTACTTAATCCTTGTTTCAAGGATTGTTTATGGTTCTAGTATGATTTTTCCTTCTTCATTAATATCTAGTAAAATAGTTTAGGTTGGGGTCTTTTCACTGATTACCATTGTTAAGAAAGAAACATGGAAGATTGTATGTACACGTGAACATGGAGGAAACTTCAATTTGTAACCCATACATCCAATCCTTTGCAACATGTTATAGGGCCCTATTGAAGCTATAAAAATGCCCCATTCCAACATTAGGGAGAATTTACCGATGGTAGGTCCCAATAAGACCTACTAACGTTTGGTATGGAAATATCCACCAGTATGTTGACCTAGTTGTTGCTAGTTAAATGGATTGTTCTCCACAGAGAGACTTGCTCATTTAAATTTATGACAACTGATCCCACATACCTATGGAGGTTTCCATACCAAACACGATCAAGTATGATTGGGATCCACCCTCACGAAATTATGCCTCATGTTGGCATGGGGAATTTTTTCTATGTCAAGAAAATGACACTAGAAGGAGGGCTAGATGATAAGCTAACCCTACAAAGTCTTTCTTGTTAATGGTTTCTACCTATCATTGGCTCCTTTCCAAGTCCCTATATAGATATGTATTTATGTTTGTGTACCTTGTAACACTCCTAGAAATATAGTTAATCTCTTGTGAAAAGTTAAATTTGATGGTGATGGTGAAACATCTGCATTTGCACATATCATTCAGTTATGTTTGATTTGTTTTTCTTAGAATATTACTCCTGAAGTTGTCATATGCAGGCTTTTCACTCATACTTTTGAAGGTTGGGTCAAAAGTTGTTGTGAGACTTTGTTGGCCACCTCTATTTACTCATGAGAACAATTTATGTGTGAAATTTTTCATTCTTTTGAGAATTATTATTATGATTAATTGTGTGAGGAAATATTAGATCTTAGGAAAGAAAAAGACGAATCTTTAGAAGTCTTTTTTTTAAGGTTTATGCATATTTTATATATACTTCATTTGGATGTTGTGCCCTCTGTTAGTGAATATATTCTACATTTAGTTTCTCTTTCTAATGAACAATATCAGTTAGTGAGTGAAGAATCAAAATCATTCCTTAATTCTAGTTTAATGTTGATTTGGATTCACATGAAGATGCTGAGGATACTAAAGATTTGGTTGAACAATGTATGTTTATATATTTCTTCAATATGGGGGATATAGATCATAGATACAATATTTTTTCAGAAGAAGCATATGTATCCTCCCACCATTCCATTCCCCCAGTATTTCCTATTGATGAAAAATAACCCTCTTGTGTAGTAAATTTGAGTTCATATTTTTGTGTAGTTGACACAAAGGAAGGATCTCCTGCTGATAATGAGAAACTTTGGGTTACACCAATGGTTATGCCAGGTTCCCATTTGCTATTTTATCTTTTCCATCATAGTAAATGAAGGAGAAAACTATGGATAAAGATGAAGAAATATGTCATGTGCCATAAAATCAGACATTTACCACATGATGGATCAGATTAAGTCTAACTTATGTGTTCATGATTGTGGTGTGGAACACTCTTCCCTTATTTTGATTGAAGATATTCAAGAAGAACTTCTTGAGGTCACCACCTTAAACCATCTTGTTGATTTTTTCCTCGAGACCATTCTTGAACCCTTTTGTTCTCAAAATTATTGTGATTTGCTATTATCTTTACCTAATAAAAATGAACATCAATTTGTCTTGGATAACGTTTTATGTTCAGATTTTTAAGTGGAGCTAGAAAGGAATGCCTATTAGTCAATTGGGAAAAACAATTGAACACACAAAACATGACACCTTCATAAATAAGGAAATTAGAATTAATTCATGTTGATCTTAGTTGTTGTACTGTTATAACCTATCCTAGTTCATCTAAGAAAGATCAATAAAGTTTTCATGTAGTTACTAAATTATTTGTTGAGCCTTTTTATTCTAAAAATTGTTGTGATTTTCTCCTGTCTCCTAACCATGAGTATGTTTTAGAAGATATTTCAGGTTTACATATTTTAAAGGAGAAAAATGACCAGGATGCTCAGTTAACTCAAGGAGAATAAATAAACACACAATGCATACCATTTTTAGTACAATAATTTACACCTTGCTTAGAAGAGGATAATAGTGCTAAGGAAGAAGGTTTTGATTGTAAAACAATTCCTAGTGTGGATTCTTACTGATTTACAATCAAAACCAATCATAAATGTGCTTAAGGAAGAAGAGATACCATTCAAATAAACTCATATTGAAAAGTTTTCTCTTTCCAGAGAGGCATTTCATTCTCTTACATCTTCTACATTATATTTTTTGTACCTTAATATTTTTGATGGAGGTGTTGTGCAAGACACTATTTATGATCATTTTTAAACTCATTCTGCATGGACAAATTTTGATAAAGTAAAAGATGTTAATAATGTACATATTGAATAAGGAGAGGATGCAATCCATTCCCATGAATCTTGTAGTTTTCTTCCTTATCATCTTTTTGCTTGTGAAGGAGAGGGTGTTGTAACAAATGTGTTTCTGAATGAGTCTTCTATTGGCTTATCTACATTTATAATTAATAGAGAGGCATGTTGTTGTAGTAACCAAATGGTTGAGATTGAGACTAATAAATTTAATGAAACAACCAATTTTAGTGGTTTCCACTTATACATTGATCATATATCTTCAACAATGGTGAGAAACTCGAAGTTCACATAATTTGGTCACAATATCCCATCTCAAGTTGCTAGTTATGTGAAATATGATCTTAGAGAGACTTTCCAAGACAATGAGGCACTTTGGTTTCGGTCGATGATTATGTTAGGTTATAATTATTTTGAATTCTTCTATGGAATTGATGATAACATCAACACTAAGACTCTCTCACAAGGTACATTCCATGCATATTTCATACATGATTCTATGAAGGTGTGCTACTTTCCCGTGAACTCCCTCCACCAATTTTATGATAATCATTGCAGATTTTATGATAGAATTGAGGAAAGGTTAAAGGGATCTTACTTAGCTAGATTTCTCATCTATAATAACTATGAATTTTTTGGTATGATGGATAGAGGTTTATATAATTTAATTTCTTCTAGTTTTTGTCTATTACTACTTCAAGTTCTGCTACTAATATTTTATCAACATGTAATTGTAGGTTGGGAGTTACATGGGTGACTACATTGGCATTACGATTTCGCATAGTTCATTTTCAGCCAGGGTAGTGTAGGATAGGAGTAAGATATATTATACTAGTTTATTTTCTTTGCATATTTGTTTACTTTACTTTTGATTTATGTTTTTCAATAAATTTAGCTGTAAATAAATATCTATCCTTATGGGTAAGGCTTCATGTTTCTCTTCTTTGAGATGCACTCAATGTATAAATCCTCTGTGACTGATTTTTAATCTATTACAACTGTAGATTATTTTCTTTTTAGTGTTTTAGATCAATTTAATTTTGGTTTCTAGCCTCTAGCTAGTTTTTTTTTCCACCTTATTCTTTTAATTAAGTCTTGTTGGTTGAATAGTAGAATAATTTCCTAGTCGAGAGAGAAATAAATGAGGGATTTCATGTTGATGTTTTCCCTTGAAATAGTTTTTGTGTAAAAAATTATTTTTAACAAAAGGGAAACGTTTAATTGTTACACTCCCAAAAACATTTATCTATGTTTGAGTAAATGTTTTGATCACTAATGACAGTCATGTTTCTTCTATAACAATATTTTACAAATAAATTGTCATATTACAAGAGGGATTTTTTAAAATGAAGAAAAGACAAGTTCCCTTTTTTTATGAAAATGAGCACTCACATATTTTCAATCTTTATCTTAACTGAATTCTGATAGGAAGATCTTTATTAGTTGGACTGGATTTGAGTTTTGATTATGTTGTCATGTATGCAATGATTATAATTTTTTAGTGTTAAAATTCTTTCCATCTTAAATTAATCCCACTCTAATTACTTTTAATTATTTTTTATGTTTATTTTATCATAGGCTTGTAGTTATGCATATGGATCTTTCCTATTGAGTGTTGGCTTTGATTACTTTCATCGAACATGGTTTTAGTATAGACTTAGCTGAGTTTTATTTTTGAGTTTTTGTTTTCTTTGATCAATTTTAGTTTTAGTTTCTTTTCCACTTGTAAATAATATTACTTTCAATTGAGTGAAGTTTTCCTATCAAGATGACATCTTGCTTAATCCGACTTTATTCTTGTATACAAGAAAGATGTTCTAGCTACTAGCAAAAACATTCTTCCCTACTGATTGGAAATATATTTGACAACTAAGGATAGAGTTCCTCTATAAATGTTTTGTTGGGATATCTTTGAGAATATTTTTGAGAATCAATCATTTTAATTACAAATTAAATGGTTGACTAAATATTTAATCCTAATCCTTTTGATAAATGACAATTTCAAATGTGGTCTTTAGCACAAATTTATTGGGAATCATCTTTCCATCATGTGGAATTGTTGAGCTTGAGTCACTTTGGTTACACTCTTGACTAATCTGATTATTACCATGGGATAATATTGTACTCATATTTCATCACATAATAATGTTGAAATCATTCAGACGCTTGGAGTTAACAATCATCCCTTTTAACAATGAGGTTGTGAATATATTAGAAGGAAGTGTCAATGTAATTTATAAGATTGTAGGTCTTGAGATTTTAAAATCTATTTTACCAAGACCTTAGCCATGGTAGAAATTTCATGGTTGTTGTTTCTTGTAGCTTATGAATCTTTGGATTTTATATTTCTGAGCATTCCATGAATCCAAAATGATAACCCTTGTAAGAGTTTACGTTTATTCATAACTTGGAAGGAAAATCCTATGTGGGTTAGTTGGAATAGGGATTTTATTTGATATCAATCTCAGGAATTTATTCATCGTGACTAACATCAACTCATTGCTTATTAGAAATTATATTATGATCATCTCATTCAATTATGGTTTCTAATCTTATCTTTCATTCACTTATGATTGTAGAATCATTTAATCTCAACCATTATCTGAGATTATTTGTACTATTTCAATATTTTCCTAAGCACTTCCATATCCATGGTAATTTCCTATTTCCAATCAGGAGGTTGAATATAATAATAAGAATATTAGAAATTCTTATCGTTAATGACAAGATGCAATAAATACATTGGAACTAGATAATTTTTCCAAGGATTGAAATATTACATCAAACAACAACACTAAGACTCATGTTGAAGGAAATATGTAGGAAGAACTCGATGCTTATTTCTCAAGAGGAAGGCTATGATATTTGGCTATATTAATGGAATGGGAATACATAAATTTTTTCACTGGAATTATGCTTTTACATAATTTATGTTCATCCAGTGCAGCTTAAGCATAGAGTAGCTGGTCCAAGAGGGCCTGGAATTCTCACAAAGGGCCATGAGGATCTGGAATGCTCACAGAGCTCGATGAGGATTTAGAAATGCTCAAAATTTTATCATATCAAATTCTCTTGAAAACAATTTCATTTTTTATAGCTTGACAATATATTTCCAACGTTGCAAAAATCGCCTCAAACAAAGTTCGTATGCAAAAGTAATGGTTGGTCAAAGTTCAGGTCAAAAGGGGAAAAAAGTGAAATTCAAGGTGACACATGTCACCACTGGAAGGATGACATGTGGAATTCATACATTTTATTGGGCAAGTGATATGGAATGCATACAGTTTAATTGGTTCAATTGGTATCAGACACATGGCATAGGTAGATCAATAAGAGACTGCCACATGGCACCCTCCCATTGGCCCTTTATGTTTAAGCTTCATCAAAATTATAGGGGTCGATGGGGGTCAAACCCATGACCTCCTAAAAATTTACACCAACATCCTTTTCCATTATTCCATCGCATTAGTACTTAACTACATATGATAGGAAATATATTTGCATTTGTTTAAAGGTTTATTCAACGCAAAAAGGGTCGAGGGACAAATCCTCCGGCCCATGGTTTATCTGAGTTTTGTGTAACCAATACCTATATTCACGGGGTTAATAACTATACACCAACGAATAACCAAATTTTTGGGGTGGTTCCCAACCAACATGTGATATATGTATTATAGTTACAACAAAAGCATTGATGGGCGAGAGGTCTGCAGGATTGAACCCATGACCTATTCCCTCACAGACCAATTTTTTAACCAATGCGCCCAAGTCACCTTTTGTTTTGGAAAGAAAACAATATTGTATTTAATTTTTCCTTGAACTTCAGATGGAGGTTAGGGCTCACACCCTATTTCACTAGTTCACGAACTGAAACACCAACACACATGACATTACAAAGTACGATTTGGTCTCAGAGTTCATGCAAAAGGGTACCAAGACTTTTGGATTGCACCGTAATGCATGCCAATAGGTGCCTTAATGGAATTATATGAAGTTTATACTCATGTTTCTCATAAGTTTGCAAGGAATTCGATGAGATACTCTGTTTTTGAGATTGAGAAACATGTAAAAAGGTCATTGCAAAAACAAAAGAATTTGAGCATTAATAAAGTGGTTTTAATTAGAGGTAGACCTGGAGACGTAGCCCAAATTGGGTGAACTCCATTAACAAACTTGTGTTTGTGATTTTGGTATTGTTGTTCTATTTTCACTCAATTAATTTGCAAGTTATTTGTCATTGAAGTGGATTTGGATAGATAAGTATATTTACATGTTTTATGCAATCAGTTAAATGATCATTATTATTTCAAAATCAATTTATATGTTTATGTGAATTAAATAATAATTATCATCTAAGGATTTTTCGAATCAAGTTGGTATCATAGCCAAGTTTTGACAAGTGTTTGATAGTGAATTCTTACAAAATCCATATTCAAGCTTGGTAAAGGAAAGCTTGCAAGTTATAAACCATAGATTCAAAGGAGATTTCAAAAGAAAAAGATGGCTTCCAAAGGAAAGGAAGGAGAATATCCTCCCATGAGACCCAAGGAAGTTATAGCTACACTTCGCTCAATGAGGTAAATAATAGATGATTTATATCGAATAATTCACAAGACTAGAGATGGAGAATATTCGGTAAAAAATGAAGGAGGAGGTGAAGGTGGTGGACCTAAAGAACCCTCTTCGCCATCATCCTCATCATCATCTACCAATGGAGAAAGTGAAAATTCTTCACATAAGAAGAGTCCCTCTCATAAGTCTTCTTGTTCTCATACTCATAATTTTCCTTTATTTAAATTGGATGTCAAGTTTGAATTGCCAATTTATGATGGGGAATTGAATGTAGAAAGGTTGGACAATTGGATCAAGAAAATAGAGGTATATTACATGGTGCAAAAGATCGTGGATGACACTACAAAGACACAATTGGATACTCTTAGTCTGGGTGGCACATCCTTGATATGGTGGGAAAGTAAGATACAAGTTGATATCGTTCAACAAGGTAAAGTAATTTCTTCTTGGGATGAGTTTACTGCTTCAATTATAAAACAATTTTATCCATTGGCCTATGCAAAAATTGCAATTATGGAATGGAAACATTTCCGACAAGGAAAAGGGAAAAATGTCCAAGTATATACACAAGAATTTAAGAAGAAAGAATTATCTTTAGGAATTCCTTTATATACTCTTCTAAAGTATATTGGTGGCATGCACTCCTATCTTCGACACACTATATTGATGTTTAACCCTACTAACATTGATGAAGTGTCAATACAAGCTAATCATATTGAGGCTAGTGAGGGAAATCATGTGATTGAAGATAAGAAGCCACACAAGTTCGAGAATAAATCGAAAGGAAAATGCAAGAGTAAGAAGTCAGCTATGGTAAATAAAGTTGAAGACAAACATACATGTTCTCACTGTAAGAGAAGAGGGCATGAGGAAGCACAGTGTTGGAAGTTGCATCTAGAATTATGACCAAAGAAGTTCTAGGATAGGGAAAAAAAATATTGTTGCATCGGCTCGACAGGATCTGGGATCCAATTCAGGAGATGAATATAAGATCATGGCAATAGGAAGAAAAGGTATATATACTAATAAATCTAATTCTTCAGTTCAATCTTCTAAATTGGAAAGTGTTATTGATGAAATGAAAATAAGCAAGCTTTTTCAAGTTATGGTTGTACTAAATAATACAAAGATAGATACTTTTTTCGACAATGGATCTCAAATTAAATTAATATCTAAATTGATTGTTAAGAAGCTGGTTTTAAAGACAACACCTCATAGAAACCCATATCCATTAGGTTGGGTGTGTGATGATGCTAAGTTGCAGGTGATGAAGCAATGTAAGATCATATTTGCAATTACAACTAATTTATTTGATGAGGTTGAGTTAGATGTTGTGCCTCTTGACATTTTTGGCATTGTCTTGGGTAGTTCACATCTATTTGAAAGGAAATCTATATTTTATGGTGAAGAAAATAAATATCACCTTTTCAAAGATGGGATTGAATTCATTGTCAGAGATCATCATATTAAAACTAATGTTTCTTTAGTGAGAAAAATACAAATGAAGAGACTTGTGAGTGCCAGTAAAAATTTTGTTATCATGGTGGTGAAACAAAATGAAGAAGATATATCAGGTTCTTTATCAGGTTGTGATCCATATCATGAAAGGGAGTTGGTAAAGATCATATATAAATATGATGAGTTAATTTAGGAACCTATAGGGTTTCCTCCTAAGAGGGAGGTTGAAAATGAAATCTTCTTGCAGCAGGATGCTCCTCTTCCTAACATTGGTATGTATAGGTCATCAGTGATAGAGAATTCAAAAATAAATAAGTAAGTTTAGGAGATTCTCGATAAAGGAATCATAAGGTCGAGTTACTCTCTATGTGGTTCACCTATTGTATTAGTTCTGAAGAAATATGGTACATGGAAGATGTTTATTGACTTTAGAGAATTGAACATGATTATGGTAAAGAACATATATCCTCTTCCTAGAATTGATGATTTATTGGATCAGTTAAATAATGCTATTCATTTCACCAATATAGACTTGAAAAGTGGTTACCATCGTATCATAATTGAAAAAAGTGATATATGGAAAAATGCTTTCAAGACAAAGCAGGGATTGTTTGAATGGTTGGTTATGCCATTTGGTTTATGCAATACACCTGTGACATTTATGAGGGTAATGAATGATGTGTTCAGGACATAAATAGATAAATTTTTCATTGTCTACTTAGATGATATTTTTATCTTTATCCGAACATGGGAAGATCATATAATGCATGTCAACACAATATTTGAACTCTTGAAGAAGGAGAAGTTGTATATCAAGATGTATAAATGTGTGTTTGGTCAAACTTCTCTGGTATATTTGGGCTACATTGTAGGGAATGGTCAACTAAATATATATCCTGCAAAATTAGATGTTATTATGAAATGGCACAAACCAATTACTTCCACAAAAGTCAGGAGCTTCTTAGGAGAAATACAATATTGAAGGAAATTCATTTCTAATTTATCTTTCATAGAATATCCTCTGCATGCATTAAAAAGTGTAAAATAGGTCTTTCAATGGGGAGGCAAGTAGCAGCAAGCCTTTGAGACATTGAAGGAAAAGATAAGCACCGCACCAGTTTTGGATTTGCCAGATCTACAAGAACCATTTGAGATTCAAATTGATGTAAGCAAATATGCCATGGGAGAAGTCTTGATGCAATGAGATAAACCTATATGTTATCATTCTGAGATGCTTACTCAAGTAGTTATTAATTATCCAACATATGATAGGAAATTTTATGTGTTGATAAAAAGTGTTAAGTGGAAGCATTACTTAATGGGAAAGGAGACAATAATTCATATAGATAATCAACCATTACAGTTTTTGCAATCATAGACCAAGCTACAATAGTCATGACATTTTAGGTGGATGGGTTTCTTACATCAGTTTCATTTGGTAATCAAGTATAAGAAAGCTATTCACAACAAGGTTGCAGACATGTTGTCAAGACCGATGATTAATGATTTTTCAATATGAAGGTATAATCCCTTATATCATGAAAGTTATGTTGAACAATATACAAGGGATAATGATATTAAGGATGTATATATGGATTTAATTCATGGAAATCAACAATTATATTATCATGTGCATGCAAATTTATTATATTATCTTGGAAATCTTTTTATACCAAGGGATGAAAGAGTAAATGTAATTAGAGAATCTCATACATCTCTCATTTGTTGTCATTTTTGGGTTGGTAAGAAAGTAGCACAATTACAAAGATATTGTTATTGGCCTCAAATGAATGAAACAATTTCCAAGTATGTAAAAGGGTGTGTTATGTGTGCCATAAGAAAACCTAGCAACATAAAGTTGGGATTATATACGCCACTTCTAGTACCTTCTCAGCCATGGGAAACTATCTCCATGGATTTTGTAGGGGGTTTGTCGATGTTCAGAATAGGTTATATTTATTTATATGCCATCATGGATAGATTTAGTAAGATGTGTATTTTAATTCCATGCAAGAAATAGGTCACAAGTAAACAAACAACACAAATGTTCTTTGATCATGTATGGATTGATTTTGGGATGCCTACATCTATTATATCATATTGACACTCTCACTTTTTGGGGAATTTTTACTCTCATTTATGGGAGCTGATGGACACTAAGTTAAATAAGAGAAAAAAATTTCATCCAAAGACACCTTGAAAGACAAAGGTGGTAAACAGAACAATGGTACATTTACTTCGAGGATATTGGAACAAGCATCATAATTTATGGGATGAACATTTGCCTTATGTATAACATGCTTATAAGCGTGCCATGCATTCATCTACTTAGAGAAATCATTTTGAAGTATGTTTGGGGTACTTTCCTAAATCACCTATGGATTTTTGTTTTGGAGAAGCAAGTAAAGAAGATAGAAATGATGATACAGATAAAGAAAAGAAGTTCATTCAGAGGATCCAATAGGTACATCAAGTAGTATAAGAACACTTGGAGAAGAGATAATAAAAATATAAGGCTAGGCATGATAAACATCGAGTTGATCATCAATTTCAAGTCGGTGATCAAGTATGGTTACATATCATCAAGGAAAAAATGAAGGGTGAAGGTAAAAAGCTTAGACCAATCCGTTATGGTCCATTCAAGATCTTGGAGAATATTGGTACTAATTCCTTTTGATTAGATCTACCATCCTACATGCAAATGTATTCAGTGGTAAATGTTGAGAACTTAAAACTTTATGAGCCTCCTATGATTATGGATGAAGATCAAAGTATTCAGGTTCCGACAGTTGATTATTTTTCTCCACAATACTTAGAAAAGCTACAAGAAGATATTATTCTTGATAGAAGAATTAGGACTTCACAATGAAGTGATGTGGAATATCTTCGAGTTGGTCTTAAAGGGGTAAAACTAAGAAAAGCAAAGTGGATCGAGATTGGAAGTCTGAGGGAGATATACCCTCACTTAATTGTTGAATAATCAAAATATTTGGTGGTCCATAAGGTTTCCAATGGGGAGGAATGATCCAGGAGGATCTAGAATTATCACAGAGGTCGAGAAGGGTCCATAGTACTCACAAAGATCTAGGAGAATTTAGAAATGCTCAAAATTTGATCATCTCAAATGCTATCAAAACTTACTTCATTGTATAGATCTCGGTTATAGCTTTCCAATGATGCAAAAATAGCCTCAAATTAAGTTCGTATGCAAAAGCTATGGATGGTCAAACTTTAGGTCCAAAGGGGAAAAAGGTCAAAGTCAAGGTGACACATGTCATCACTGGAAGGGTGAAATGTGGAATTTGTACATCTAACTGGTTAGGTGATATGGTTATCATACATTTTAAGTGGTCCAACTAGTATCTGACATGTGGCACATGTAGACCAATAAGAGATTGCCATGTGGTAGCCTTCCATTGACCCTATATGGTTAAGGTTCATAAAAATTATAGGGGTCGATGGGTTTCGAACCCATGACCTCCTACAACTTTACACAAACATCCTTTTCCATTATTCCATCACAATAGTATTTAACTACATATAACAAGAAATGTATTTGAATTTTTTTAAAGGTTTATGAGGTGGAACAAGGGTCGAGGGATAAAGCCTTCGGGCCATGGTTTATTCGAGTTCCATGTAACGAATACCTAAATTCACAGGGTTAATAACTATACACCAATGAATAACCAAATATTTTGGGTGGTTCCCAACCAATATTCTTTATATTTATTATAGTTACAACAAAAGTGCCGATAGGGGAGAGGTCCGAGGGCTTGAACCAGTGACCTATTACCCCACAAAAAAATGTTTTAACCAACATGCCCAAGGTTCCTTTTATTTCAGAAATCCAACAATATTGTATATAAGTTTTCCTTGAACTTTAGATTGAGGTTAGAGACCACACCCTATTTAACTAATGTGCATACCAAGGCACCAACACACATGACATTACATAGTACAATTTGGTCTCAGAGTTTATGCCAAAGGGTATCAATACATTGGGATTGCACTGTAATTGTTGGCCCTTGACCAAGTTTTGAGGAAACATTGGTCATGTTTGACCATTTTTGGGACTTCAACAGGATGGTCGAAGATGGAGCACCCAGGTGGAGCAGAGATCGCGGGATCTCACTCATTTTGCAGGCTTTGTGGGATTTTAGGGTTTATGTAACGGGTATGGGATGTCGGCCCATGGGTTTACCCATGTTTAGGCCCCTTTTGTAAATGTATAAATAAGTACCTAAGGGATGTAATAAGTAGAGTTACTAGTTATTGATTGGCTTAGTGCATGACTAGTTGGCTTCATGCAAAGAGTATGTTAAGACTTGTAGAGATAAGTGCAAGTGATTGTAAGAGGCTGTGTGCATAGACTGTGTAAGTATTTGTGCTAGTGAGGAGTTGGCTTTGTGCTTTGACCTAATTCGGGAAAGGAGGATCTGGCGAGGTGCGTGCAGATCTCCTATCCTTTGCAGAGTTGGCTCTGTGGCTTTGTGCACAGGAGAAGAATAATGTAAGAATCTTGAAGACTAATAGAGAAGAAGAAGAATATTGGTGGATGTAGCCCCACACTGGGGTGAACGACGTATATCCTGTGTTGATGTGCTTTGTGCAATGTTGTTCATATTTTTAATGTGTTTATCTTCTTAGTGCATTGATCTTTATATATGCTAGATAGATGTATGGATTCTTAGTGCTCTATTGATGGTAAATGAATGTCAAATTTGATTTAGTGCTATGTGCTAAAGAGGTTTTAAGGGTTGGATCTTGATTGTTACTGCGCTAATATGTAATAAGGGTTAATCTGCGATGTATATGAGAATCATAACCTAATGCATATTGTTGGCTAAGTTATCTATTAAGTGTTGTGATCACAGATCTGTGTCCCAGCTAGGTTGTAGACACTTGAGTCCTACAACCCCCCCTGCCTCTACCTCGAGTGAGACTTCATATGCTTCGCAGGTGTTGCCGAAAGGGCCGGTAGTTAGGGTTTTTTTGGTGTGTTGTTGAAGCATTGAACCCTGGGTCTACCCCTTGTGCCAAGATATGGTTCCGTTGTTGGGACCTGAAACTGTGATTGTTAGGAACTGAAGAAAAGAGAAAGTTATGTGCGTAGATCTGTTGTAGTAGTGCGCAGTATTCTACTTGACTTGAGAAGCTCTACGCTAAGAAGGAAATCCGATTTGAAGAAAAGAGGTAAGATCTTGAAAGAGGTAAAGCTTTGTGCTTTGGTAAAGTTAAGATAAGTGGAAATTTTTTCTTCGAAAGTATGAATCTAGGTATGTTTGACAAATTTTGTCCTAGTCTGAAAGCTAGGGCACTGTTAGAAGAAAGATTTGATTTGAATAAATTTGATAGAGACAGTGAAAGATATGTTATTCGTATGCATAGAAATAATTTTTGGAGTAACAAGTGGATGCAGGAACCTAGAAAGAATTTTTGCAGATGGCAGGTCCATCACGGTGATCCCAGTGCACAGTACAAGAAAGGCTGGGGATCATTTAAAAGAAAGAGAGGATTGACACTATGCTATAATTGCAGAAGACCGGGACATCTTGCTAAGGAATTCCCTAGTATAGGTCCTATTTTTCTTTGTTGTAAAACTATTGGTCATGAGGTTGAGGATTGGCCAAGGATGATTGATAAAGTTGAAAAGATGAACATGAGACAAGAAAACTATGAGGAGGGTCAAGAGACTAAGGATATGTTAGAGAACCAGAAAGAATCAGAGACTATGTTAATACAATTAAAAGAAGAAATGGATGACCACAAGGACGTCAGTTTATCATAGATCTTGAAAGAAAAGTAGTGCATAGAAACAAGAATATGAGACTTCGACATAGACTGTGTCTTGGATGAGGAAACACAAGTGAATATCATGCCAGAAAGAACTTGGGAAATTTTAGGAAATCCTGATATGGTTCCTTCACTAGGAAGGATATGATTGTTTAAAGGAAAGATGATAACCCTATGTGGAAGAGTTACTAACGCACTTATGATTGCCCATGAAACATCGACCGAAGAAGAATTTGAAGTCATTAAGTTTGTTGAGAACAACACTCCTGTTGCACTTTTGTTAGGAAAGACCTAGATTGAGAAAGATCATACCTGAAGGAAAATAGAGGAGAAAGCTATAGAACAAAAAAAACAAGATTTAAGGGACTTCATGGCTAGAAAAATAGAGTGACTAATACAAGAACAAGAGGATAAGTTGAAGCAACAGAGGGCCATATAATTAGTTTTCGAAGTTGAAGGAACACAAGAAGGCTTAAAGAACCTATCCATGTAGGAAAGAAGTGCATCCACCTTGGAAATAGTAAGAGAAGAGGTATTACCTTCGAAACCTTTGAAATACCTCAACAATGCGAAGTTACTATGCTAAGAGAAGATAAGAATAAGAATGGAAAGAGGAATCCAAAGAATCAGATCATAGGAAAGAAGGAAAGAAGACTTAGTAAGAAGAAAGAAAAGTTAGAAAAACTACAAGAAGTTCTAGTAAATACTTCGCAGAAGGCGGGCTTGCAAAACTTGAACCTCGTTGGAATAGCAGAACCACGCAGAATGGCACTTCACCACGGTGAAGCTATATGACCGTTGGAGGCATCTCGATCGTTAGAATGATGCTCCGAAATGGTTATAAACACAGTTATTGCCGAAAATATCGCCATGGGACCTACTACCTATAACTGACGCATGCCATTGAAGCATTTCCACGAATGACCCTTAATACTTTGCATCAATACATTGCACTAGAGAAGTTGTGCGAAGATCGACACTTTATCTACATCACAGCATGCAGGGATGAAAGTAAGGAGGAGTTGCAGTCTTATTATAAGATGACTGATGAATATATGGAGGAGATAACCAAAGAATGGCCATCCGAATTCCTTGTACCGGTCAAAGATGTATAACTCTCCGACCCCGACATCATCGAAAGTCCTTTGGTCACCTGGACTGAGTATGATGGAGAGAGCAGTGCAAGGAAAAAGAAGAAAAAGGAGGAAGTGCAGAACATAGAAAGCGATGAGAAGGACAACGCCTCAGAGGAGAGTAGGCCTGATTCACCTGCATGAGGAGGAGGAGACAAAGTGAGCCAAGAGGAAGGAGGGGAAGAAGGAGACAAGAAAGAAAAAGATGAATCTACACCGCCAAAGGATCCCCTCACTACAACAAAAACATCGCAGAAGAGGAATGTTTCCCTAGAGAAACCTTCGACAAGAAATAAGGCCAGCGCCAATAAGCCTTGATCAAAGAATGTTCTCACATTGGATGATGTAGATCTCATCATTGCAACCGAAGAGGATGATTCATAAGACATCTTGCAAAGACATAGAGAAAAGAAGGAGTTGATGTATGAAAGAATAGAGAAGGATCTCAAAGACATACAACAAGCTATCCATTCGAGTCGCGCAGTACCTACTGCACCTTCTTCATCAGAAAGTGTAGAATTGGGGGATGAGCCCACCCAATTATGAAGGCTAGGAGATGCAACAGATGCTCGATTTCGTCGAGCCCAAGAAGAAAAGAAACATGCTACAGAAGCTGTGAAGCAAGAAAAGGAGGAGGCCTTAGAGAAACTTCTAGTTGTGCAGTAGGAGAAAGATGAAATTAGGGCGATGTTTGAAGAGGAAAAAGAGAATATGCAGAAAGAAAAAGACCAGCTACTTGCAAAGAAGACTATGGTCAAAGAGGCAGTAACTAGAGCACTTCGCTCTATGCCAGGCTTGGCATAGGAGGAACCAGAGTCAACTGAGATGCAAGTTGGGAAGCTTGCCAAAGCCATTCAACAACTTCAACCACAGATAATAGAGTTAGAACTCCAAGAAGTACCTAGCACTCCGCAAGAAGTACACGATCAGAGGGAAGAATCTGCCAGGAGTGTAGTAGAAAGAATCAGGGCGTTGGCCTCAGAGTGTAAAATATTAAGTGATCGAAGTGCATAGACCTATGAGTGCCTTGCAGAAGATCCGGAGCTGAGGAAATTGGAACCACAACTCTAGGAGGTGAAGAAACAAGCATCCACCATGCAAACACAGATGAAGCTGCTTACTACAGTCGAGAAGATGAAAATATCACATGAACAACGTAAAGTTCAGCAGCATGTTACTTCCATCTAGAGTAGAGTCATGGAAGTGACACAAAGGCTCCAGTTGGTGCAGGATGAAGCCTGGATGCTTTTTGAAGAGATCGAAGGACAAGGTTCACAACTGGAATAGATGGTCGTGACAATGGAACAATGCTTGGAAGAGCCTATCACCGAGCAAGTAATTCAGGAGTTCGCGAAGCAGGAGGCTTTGGCGAAGAAGCAAGTCGAGGAAACTCAAGCTAAGCTTGAGTCCTTTGAAGCAGTGTTACCTAGATCAGAGTGACTCGGGGCGAGTCATAGGTGAGTGTTGGGGGCCTGTTGGCCCTCGACCAATTTTTGAGGAAACATTGGTCATGTTTTACCATTTTTGGGACTTTGACAGGCTGTTCGAAGATGGAGTGCCCATGCGGAGTAGAGATCACAGGATATCATTCATTTTGCGGGCTTTGTGGGATTTTAGGGTTTATGTAACGTGTATGGGATGCTAGCCCATGAGTTTACCCATGTTTAGGCCCTTTTTGTAAATGTATAAATAAGTAGCGAAGGGATGTAAGAAGTAGAGTTACTAGTTATTGATTGGCTTAGTGCATGACTAGTTGGCTTCATGCAAAGAGTATGTTAAGACTTGCAAAGCTAAGTGAAAATGATTATAAGAGGCTTTGTGCATAAACTGTGTAATGCTTTGTGCTAGTGAGGAGTTGGCTTTGTGACTTGACCTAATTCGGGGAAGGAGGATCTGGCGAGGTGTGCGCAGATCTCCTGTCCTTTGCAGAGTTGGCTCTATGGCTTTGTGCATAGGAGTAGAAGAATGTAAGAATCTTGAAGACTAATAGAGAAGAAGAATAATATTGGTGGACGTAGCCCCACACTGGGGTGAACCACGTATATCCCGTGTTGATGTGCTTTATGCAATGTTGTTCATATTGTTTATGTGTTTATCTTCTTAGTGCACTGATCTTTATATATGCTATATAGATGTATGTATGCTTAGTGCTCTAATATTGATGGTAAATCAATGTCAGATTAGATTTACTGCTATGTGCTAAAGAGGTTTTAAGGGTTGGATCTTGATTGTTACTGTGCTAATCTGTAATAAGGGTTCATCTGTGATGTATATGAGAATCATAACCTAAGGTTTTAAGGGTTGGATCTTGATCGTTACCGCGGCTAATCTCAATAAGGGTTCATCCGTGATGTATATGAGAATCATAACCCAATGCATATTGTTGGCTAAGTGCTCTATTAAGTGTTTTGGATCAATGATCTATGTCCCAGGTTGTATTACTCCTCTGAGTCCCCGGCAACCCCCCACCTCTACCTCAGGTGAGACTTCATATGGTTCGCAGGTGTTTCCGAAAGGGCTGGTAGTTAGGGTTTTGCTGGTGCATTGTTGAAGCGTTGAACCCTGGGTTTTCCCCTTGTGCCAATAGTAATGCATGCAAAGAGGTTACTTAATGAAATTATATGAAGTTTATACTAATTTTCTCATAATTTCCAAGGTATTTGATGGCATACTATGTTTCTAAGTTTGAGCAATGTGCAAAAAGGTCATTGTAAAAAAAAAGGCATTTGATCATTAATAAAGAGGTCTCAATTGGAAGTGGACCTGAAGACATAGCCCAAATTGGGTGAACTCCGTTAACAAACTTTTGTTTGTGATTTTGGTATAATTTTTCTATTTTTTCTCAGTTAATTTGTAATTTATTTGTCATTGAAGTGGATTTAGATAGATAAGTAAATTCACATGTTTTATGCAATCAACAAAATGATCATTATTATTTTGAAAAATGTTAGCACCAAAATTCACCCTTGGATTGCGGCAGGGGTAAGGCTGATACCCATCAGTGTTTTATGTCATAGGTTGGTTTTAAGGAGGTCAAATGGGTGCAGACTTAGATCCTGAATGATGTTTCAACACAGGACTAGACATGAAATGTACAGGGAAGTGAGGGCCACAACTAACTTCTATCAGGAATTTGAGTTAAAGCGAGAGCAGAGGGAAGACTTAGTAAGAAAACAAGAACAAGACTGCTATGGGCATCCGTCCTTCCAACAACTTGAAGAAGATAAACTCGGGCTCGATGATGCTTTCGATCCCAAGTTTCAGACACTGAAATGTGTCCAAATGACACAGTCCCAACAACACGATGATCAAACCTCCATCACTGTGCAACTACAACAGCTCGACTGGATCCTCTAATTCTGAGCCATCCAATGTGAGAGAGAATAAGATAACATAGGAAAATGGTTAAAACATGTGAAAGCATTGCAGTGATCAAACCTACATCATCCTACAATGTCATAGCCCTCGACTGGATCCTCCAATTCTGAGTGTCTTAACACAGTGTTTACAAAGAGATGGAAAGAAATTGACTTCTATTAATCTGACAGTCTCAAATCGATTACATAACCAGACATAGCTCTAGGGTTAATACATATTACAAAATGGGAGCTATGCTCAACCAAAGACCTTTACAAAAAATAAAACTGCCTACATATACTCAAAATAACTCACCACTGACAGCAGGAGAGTTGTTGAGCCTTTGCATTCAAAGCTTTACATGTGCATGATTTTTTTGCAGACTGTGCACACAGTCTCTTGTTTGACACAGGCTTAGATCGGCATGGATCTTGCAGGGAAACCTGTCTACAGGGGTACCACGAGTTGACTCCTCCAAACCCTCCATGCCTTCCATTTATGGATTGAGCCGAGGTTTCAACCACCTACTCAATTTACATTAACTGCCTTTCCCCGGTGAGTGGCTGAGACGAAATGCTCAGGCGATGACCACGTACCTTCTCTCTAAGGCTCAAAGGATAGATTCCCTTTCTTCTAGCTCCACTCTCAATATAACCCAGGGCCATGACTTGGTGCCTCTCTCCAAAGGCATTTCGGCCTTTTGGTTATCGGGGATTCCCACCTTCTAAGCTTAAGAATTCTCGACACACGATTTTACGAAATTGCCCTGCCCAAATCAATGGTTGGATCTGCTTTCAAAATAATGGCCAGGATCATCTCCCTAGCAGGATTTAGTCATATGATGATTGAATAGGTGTTTATATTTCTCTAGGCCCACCTTCCATGTGACTGTGGGCTGTGACATCATGCTTGTCCTACATGATACTTCGGGGTTTCTTATTTCACAATTTTTCACCCCATCTTGACTTCGATATCGCAATGCCTGAAATCGCAAAATGATGGCTGAGATCGGCTGTCAGATTTGCTTTGAGATGGACAACCATGATCTTTCCCTCAACCATACAAACTGTCGGCTATGCGATGAACGCTAGCCCCCTTTCTTGAACCTTCTTCCTTTGTGACTGGACGCTAAGACTGTGGGCCCAATCCAATGGCGCTTTCACATTTCACGTTTTGGTGACCTAATGCAATGGAGGGGTGAACCTCGGTCTTCCAAAGTCCCAATAGCTGAAATCGCGATGGGTCTTAATCACGCACCACATATCCCTTGATTGGACGACCTAAATATTTCATTTAATTAGGACCTACCCTACCATGCGATGAGTGCTAGCCCCCATCTCCAACCTGCTTCCTTTATGACCAGGGGCTAGGACTGTGGGCCCAACCCCCGGGGCTTTTACATTTCACAGTTTTTGGGTTTCGAGATATGGGAGCACTGCTAACAAAAACCCTGAAATCGCACAATCGACTGCCACCTGTCCCCGCTGGATCAGATGACCCTAATCATTTCAACGCTATCTCCTGTGCTAAGATTCACACAACTGTGTGATCATGATCACCTGATGGTCATCGGTCTGCTCCATTAATGGATCCTAGCCATTGGATACTGAAGCTGCCTACCTTCTAGTGTCTTAAGCCCTAAAAGAGATTTTCTACATACTGTGCTTGGGCGCTTCTTATGCAGACCACGGACCTAGATACCCTTTTTCCCTTAACAAGAATTGGTGATAAAATTTGGCTCCATGGGGTATAGAGTCATCCCTGTGATACTCTAAGATCTCCTTTTTCAATTCTAGTCACCTTTTGTTGGGCTATGGAGTCGAGCCTAAAACACCCTGCTGAAAATACAGGCCGAAAAGTAAAAACAAAATAAACACAGATGCTCCAAGGAGCTTATTTATGTACAGTCCTAAACTAATTTATTTTTTACATGGGGCTAGGTGAAAGCAAACTTCCACCATAGCCATTACAGTAACTTCCTGAATGGAAGCTGCTTCACTTTGTCGATGATTGGTAACAGATGATGCAATCACAATAGAAAAACGGTTACATCCTTCAGCTTTTCTCCAAGGGCTGAAGTAGAGATAAAATAGGGTGGCTCCAAGGTATGAAGGAAATTCCACTCCATGTAGTCATTGACAGGCTCATAAAATGGGTGGCAAATATTGGAAATATTGTAACATGTAGCCTCATCTACTCTGCGACTGCTCACACATCATTGAATCTCTCTAGTAGGCCCAGAAGGGTGAACAATCGATACATTCTAACTGATCTCAGGCGATGGCTTCTCATTAACAGGTTCTGAACAAAGAATAAACTACTCCTCCTGTTGCTCCTCTGGCTCTTCTGGTTCTCCTTCTTGGCTCTCCCAAGGGTCAAAATCGTAATCATCATAAACAAGACACGAGGGGAAACTCTGCTCTTCATGATGCTACTTAGTGATTTCTACAGGCCAGGGATGTCTGATTTCCTCATAATATTCCTCTTTAAAAAACCAAGGATAATGATTTGCAGTCTTATCTTAGAAGTCCTGCATATCCATCTCAGAATCTGATTCATAGCTGTCATATATAGGTTGGATGCTCCTCTGGTCAGTAAACTGTGATGAGGGGCTCTGCTGCTCCTCATCTGAATAATCATCAAAGCTTGGGGCATAAGGTACGTCAGGAGTAGGATGAAAGGCCTCTACATATATGGAATATTCAATACTATCATCATCTGTAGGGCTGTCAAGAACATCCTCTTCAAGAGATGGGAAATCCTCTGTGCTTTCTCCAGATTCCAACCTTTCTAGTTTGGCAGAGAGAGATTTATTCAGCTCCATTACTTCACCCATAGTGTCTTATTCCTCCATATGGTCCTCATCCCTACAGTCATCATCATCACAACCTTCATAAGACACAGCCATGTCTTGCTCACTGTCCTTACATTCCTTACAATAGTTATGCCAGATAAACTCAGAGGAATAAAATTGTTGACAATGCCTATTGAAAACTGTATGAAATTCCTTTAGGGAGGAGATGTTGGAAGGGGGTAAGGAGAAATACCACTCACGAGCATCTCCTGCTAATGAGAACATGAACATTTTTAATAATACATCCTCATGATGTACTCCCCACTGATGCATGAGTTCATGAAACTCATGGAGATGCTGAGCAGGGTTGTCCTCTTTATGCTCTCTAAATATGGGCAAATAATTGCCCCATTCATTTGGAGTAGGGACAACATTAGGAAAACCAGGAACAATAGAAAAATTAAAAGGAGAAAACCTTCGATCCAAGATCTTGTCCATTACAAACCAGTGGAGTTTCCAATTGATCCCTTAACCATGGAGTCGCCAAGTGAAAGATGCACAACTTCGAATGTGTCTGGTATTTTTTCACCATCAAAGTCCAGATACTAACGTTTTCATTCCCCCATAGAACTTCTCAAGATGAGAAAGCAGCTGCTGAAAACCTTATCGAGAAAGCTCC
The DNA here is from genome assembly GCA_010110895.2 of Picea sitchensis. Classification (NCBI taxonomy): domain Eukaryota; kingdom Viridiplantae; phylum Streptophyta; class Pinopsida; order Pinales; family Pinaceae; genus Picea; species Picea sitchensis. The sequence goes on along the minus strand of SNQJ01S0002348.1, from coordinate 86,547 downwards.
TCTGGGTCAGCTTTTAGGTGTGCTAAAAGTAGCCACAACTGAAACAGTGAAGTGGAAACATTCGAGTCGCCACAGTGGAGGCGCTGGGTGTAAAGTCACAATCTTGGAGGGATCTGATGCCTGATGCACCTTGAGAATAAGTGGTTCAGTGTCATTCTATCCAAGGAAAAATATTCAATTTCGTCCCCGACAATGATGTCATAAATGTTAGCACCAAAAGTCAACCCTGGATTGCGGCAGGGGTAAGCCTGATACCCATCAATGTTTTATGTCATGGGTTGGTTTTAAGGATGCAAATGGGTGCAGAATCAGATCTTGAATGATGTTTCAACACAGGACTGGATAGGAAATGTACAAGGAAGTGAGGGCCACAACTAACTTCAGTTAGGAATTTGAGTTAAAGTGAGAGCAAAGGGAAGACTTAGTGAGAAAATGAGAACAAGACTGCTATGGGCATCCAGCCTACCAACAACTTGAAGAAGATAAACTCATGCTCAATGATTCTTTCGATCCCAAGTTTCAGACACTGAAATGTGCCCAAATGACACAGTCCCAGCAGCACGATGATCAAACCTCCATCACCGTGCAACTACAACAGCTCGACTGGATCCTCCAATTCCGAGCCATCCAATGTGAGAGAGAATAAGATAACATAGGAAACTGGTTAAAACTGATGAAAGCATTGTAGTGATCAAACCTACATCATCCTAGAACGTCACAGCCCTCGACTGGATCCTCCAATTCTGAGTGTCTTAACACAGTGTTTACAAAGAGATGGAAAGAATCTGACTTCTATTAATCTGACAGTCTCAAATCGATTACATAACCAGACATAGCTCTGGTGTTAAAACATATTAAAAAATGGGAGCTTTGCTCAACGAAAGACCTTTACAAAAAATAAAACTACCTACATATACTCAAAATAACTCACCACTAACAACATGAGAGTCGTTGAGCCTTTGCATTCAAATCTTTACGTGTGCATGATTTTTTTGTAGACTGTGCACACAGTCTCTTGTCTGACACGGGCTCAGATCAACATGTCTCTTGCAGGGAAACCTATCTGTATGGGTACCACAAGATGGCTACTCCAGACCCTCCATTCCTTCCATTTATGGATTGAGCTGAGGTTTCAACCACCTGCTCAATTTACATTAACAACCTTTCCCTGCGGAGTGGCCGAGACAAAATGCTTAGGAGATGACCACGTACCTGCTCTCTAAGGCTCAAAGGCTAGCTTCCCTTTCTTCTGGCTCTACCCTCAATATAACCCAAGGCCATGACCTAGTGCCTCTCTCCAAAGGCGTTTCAGCCTTTCATTTATCGGGGATTCCCACTTGCTAAGCTTCAGAATTCTTGACACGTGATTTTACAAAATCGCCCTGCCCAAATCAACGGTTGGATCTGCTTTCAAAAAAATAGCCAAGATCATCTGCTTAGCCGACTTTATCTGTCTGATGATTGAACAAGAGTTTATCTTTCTCTAGGCCCACCTTCCATGTGACTGTGGGCTGTGACCTCATGCTCGTCCTGCATGATACTTCGGGGTTTCTTATTTTGTGAGTTTTCACCCCATATTGACTTCGATATTGCGATGCCCAAAATCGTGAAACGATGGCTGAGATCGGCGGTCATATTTTCTTCTAGATGGACAGTCACAATCTTTCCCTTGACCATACGAATTGTCGGCTATGCGATGAGTGCTAGCCCCCTTTCCCAGACCTGCCTCCTTTGTGATCGGGCTCTAAGACTGTGGACCCAATCCAATGGCGCTTTCGCATTTCACGTTTCAGCGACCTAATGCAATGGAGGGGTGAGCCCCGATCTTCCAAAGTCCTAGTAGTTGAAATCGAGATGGGGCTTAATCGCACGCCATGTATCCCTTGATTGGATGGCCCAGATCTTCCATTTAATTGGGACCTGCCCCTACCACGTGATGAGCGATAGCCCCCATCTCGGACCTGCTTCCTTTGTGACTAGGGCTAGGATCGTGGGCCCAACCCTCGAGGCTTTTACATTCTGCGCTTTCGGGGTTTCGGGCTATGGGAGCACTGCTGGATCGGGAGGCCTTGATCATTATGGCACTATCTCCTGCGCTAAGCTTCACACAGCTATGTGATCATGATCATCTGATGGTCGTCGATATGCTCCATCGATGGATCCTATCCATTGGATACTGAAGCTGCCCGCCTTCTAGTGTCTTAAGCCCGAAAAGAGATTTGTTGTGTACTGCGCTTGGGTGCTTCTTGTGCAGGCCACGGACCTGGATACCCTTTTTCCTGTGACAAGAATTGGTGATAACAAAATCAAGTTAGATGTTTATATGAATTTAATCATAATTAGCATCTAAAGATTTTTTGGATCACTAGCTTAACATAATTTACTTTTAGTTATTTAAGTTTAGTTTAATTTTATCCTTATTTTTCCTTTTCATACTAATTTAACCATTTAAGGAAGATTTTTTTCTTTCAATTGTTAACTAGTTGAACATAAGTTTCTCTTTTGTTGTCCATATTGAAAAATTGATGGTGCAGCTAGCAGCTGAAGTTTTTCTCTCCTTACAGACTTGAAATATCTGGGAATATTAGGGAAGTGTTAATTTAAACTTGTATATGCTCAAATCACTTTGCAAAATTTTGGGAACCAACCAATCATAGTTTCACCGACTCAATAGTTGATTAGAAATCCAATCTCATTTTTATTTTCCAATCATGATTTGTGATCTAATCCTAAACATAAGCTCTTAAAAAAATGGTTTTTGGAGTCCCTCTCATCTCATAATAATTATTTTTTAGGGCCTCCATAGTTTTAATATCTATTCTTTCCTCATCAGATTGAATCATTTGAATCTTTGGAATTAATAATCATTTTTCATAGTAAGGAGAATTTGACACTCTTGAGAAAGATAGTTGGTACAATTTCTGAAATTGAAAGTTTGGTGTTTTGAAATGTGTAAGAGACTTAATACTTGTAGTGATTCTAGAGGGTTGGATGTTTGTGGAATATTTCACGTGATTGAATTTAAAATCTATTTTGGTTGAGAACGTCCATTAACCCGTGTTATCATGTTCCCAAAAAATTTAATTATTTCACCAAATGAAAGGGAAATTTTCTATGTATCAATTAGATCAGAGATCTGTGCTACAAATTATTCACTCGATTATCAATTCCTATTACCTTACCTGTTTTTTCCTTCAAGAGTGTGAATTTTACCCTAGGAATATTTTTGTTGGGCTTTATTTCATATGGTTGATGTATCTTTCTCAATACTTTCCCTTACATTATTTCCTGAGTTTTCATTTAAGGTGCTTTCTCCGAGGATGTTCATGATTTATACCATGTTCTTTGGATTGTAGGCTTACATTTCATTTTATTTTTCTTTTAATGGATAACATGGTTTACTTTTGTTTTTTCTTTTAGTTTAGCTCGTTTACTTTATTAATTTTTATCTGTACATAATTTTAGTTCCTTCTTTTCTTAATTTTTCAATCATGGAAGTGGGTTTATACTCTTATCCCATCAAGTGTGAGTGATAAAATCATTGGAATGATCAACATTGAAAATCAAAGAGACAATGAATATCTTGGTGAACAAAATCACTACAATTTATGAGATTCAAAAATCCTGTGTTTTCATAATCTTATTTCACTAACACCTTATCCATGGTTGTAAACTTAATGGTTGTGAATTCTTGAATTTATTCAATTTTTTTTCCTTGAGCATTTCAAGAATTCGAATTGTTGTCACCATGAAAGGTTTAAATTTATTGGAATAGGGAGTTTGATTTTATATCAATTTTCTTAATCATTATTCCCCATAATCTTGTCTATTTTTTATTTCCAAATTATGTACTCAATCCTAAAAATCATTCTTGTTGGGTTTAGTTTGTATAGAAAGTCTATCTAGGGAAGCTTTTTCCCATATTTTAATTTCTAGAGATGGAATGTAAATTCTTTGCAAATATCATTCATACTCTACTACTGTACCAGATTTATGCTATGCTAATATGTTCCTTGCTTATTTTTCAGTTTGGTTTTATTTTACTTGGATGAATGATGTTTTACATTTTAGTTTTATTTTACTTGGATGTTTGACATTTTACATTTTTTGGGTTTCTTATAGCTTAGTTTTATTTTCTTTTCATGACTTAAATCATCACTTTCCTTCTTGTACATATTGTTTTCATCTCTTATTTGGAATGATGGTATCCCCTGATATGATTTGAATCCTTCATATAACTTGAGTATTAATATTTGATTTTGAGGGTGGGGAAGGTACAATTCTAGTCATGCACCAAAGACATTGTTACAAGTCTTGGAATTCATGGGCTACTCTATCTAAAAAAAGAAACCTTTATAAATTTCTTAGTTGTGGATAATTACTAATAGTTGTGGTGGAACACTTGTGCCTACTGAGAATATAATGATAATACATAAGTAGAGGAAAGTGTTTATTTGTTGTTTTCTTTGATATCCACCCACCTCACATTTATAAGATGGCTACTACTATGATGGTTCTTGGAGAGACCCATGGGTTAAAATTAAATGCATAACATCTAATTAGCATACTAGAGAACATCGTGTATCACCTCGCTTCCTATACACCAATTTTCACATGTAATACCTATATACAAATCTAAAAGGATGAGAAGAATTTGAAATGAAAGGGAAGTTTAAATCATTATTAATAGTGTGGGAAGTACAAGTAAACCCATCGGGGATATGGTTGCTCGCTAGCAGTGGGGCTATGCTTGTATGGTACTGAGGGATCTTTGTCGAGGCTATCAATGCTAACTAGAAGTGAAGAAATGATGGGAAAAGAGAGATGAGGAACACACTTATGCAGATGTTGGCTTGTTATGAAAGTGAAAATCGATGGTTAAACTGAAACCAATAAGAAGTTTGTAGATTTTTAAATAAATTACCTCGCTAATTAGCTCTTTGAAAAGGGTATTTTAAGTGGAAAGTACTTCAAATATTGGGTTATATATTTTTGAAATTTGACATCATTGTGGTACACATAACCTTTGGGATTTTGTTTTCAATTTTGGAGCTTATCCTCAAAATTCAGATTAGAAGTAAACTCCCTTGATTTTTGTTGACAAATATAATTGGTTCTTCCAGTGTGTTGCCATTTTTTGTCGCCACACAACAACAACCCTTTTATTTTTATTTTATAAGAAAAAGGGAAGGGGTACCCTATTAAATTTGAACTCTAATGCCTAATACACTACTACTATAAGCGTATTGAATATAGTTTATATACCTTGGAGGAGGTTAGGGGTTTGGATCTTTATTGATTTTTTATATTCGAGGAGGTTTGTCATGACCAATAATCTCTTTGATCTCAATGTACTTTCAAATTTTCTTCATAATACCTTTGATTTATAATGAGTCTTTGATCCTTGTGTGATGAGATTGATGTTAGGCAGAAATATTATCGTTTAATTCCGTTGTAGTACTTGCCCAACTATTTAATTTGTCAATCCGAGGTTTGTAGGCTTACGAAGAACACACACTATATATGCAGGAATGAAGTAGAACTAATCTAATCTAAATTGTTGAAATGAAATTAATCTTAGTAAAGCATTACAACATGTGAAGAGTTGAATGACAAAAGACATATGTGAGCTCACAGAATATATCAATCTCAAATTATATTACAAGAATCAAATGACAAAGCATGAAAGAATACCAATGAAAGAATCAAAGCTAAGAATCCCCTATTGCTAATTACAAGACTAAATTATGAATTACATGATTATCTAACTCTTCAAGCTAATCCCCCCAAAATGAAGAGAGAACACTCTCTTTTATACATGAGAGTCTCATAATTACAGATCCACTATTCTCTCAACTTATTCCTTCAAATCCTCCACACATATCTTGGATAAGATATCCTATCAAAATCTCCATGCTCTTCTCCTTTGAATATGCTTGAATGATTGTCCCAAATATTCTTCAAATCTTCAAAGCTTGAAGATGAAATTCAAATTTGAGGCTAGGTGGTAATGTTTGACTTTGTTGAAATCTTCCCATATGCCTGCACACATAATCAAACTCATCCAACCTTGATATGTAATGAAAATATGTTAGTTTTCTAATATTTAATCACAAATTCACTTATAATACTAAAATGAATACAATGGAAAATAATAAGGAGAAATCCAAATATCATTATGGAAATGGTATGATAAAAGGTTAATGGGATGATGAAATGTAAGGAATAGTGAAGGAAAAAGAGGATATAAATGTGACATTTCTGAGTTCTAACATGCCCCCCAACTCAACTTGTTACATGTCCTCATGCAACCATGCATGTAAATTCTTAATAAAATTTGGCATTCAGACTTTGGCTTTGATTGATGATGTCTTTTTAATAAGGAATATTTCCAGGATTTGAAATACAGGAGTAGCAACATGTAACAACATGTAATACATGTGTAACAACATGTGAAATATGTGTAACATCATGTGAAATTTTCTTATGGTTGGTTCTTGTGTGACAACCATGAATACAAAAGATGTTGGTTCTTGTGTTAACAACATTCATTTCACTTATTTATTTTCTTGCTGCAATAATTTAGCCATATACTCACTGGAA
>SNQJ01S0002348.1:63558-79894 GCA_010110895.2 Picea sitchensis | reverse complement strand
TTATGATAAGAAAATGCAAGAGTTCTTTGAACTCGGGCTATGAATCATGCCAATATGTATATCAATCGAAATGCAACAAAGTGTCATTGGAAAAGAAATGTTAGTGAATCATAAATGGAATAATGAGATGGTAAAATGGAATAATGGTAATATGTGGTGAATATAGGTTCCCTCCCTCCCCCAACTGAAGTGGTTGCATATCCTTATGCAACTTGGCATAGGTTATGAAAGTGAAAAAGAAAATAGAGCATGGTGAGGGAAGTTTCCAAAGTTATTCATCACTAGAAAATAAGGAATTACACGATTAAAGATTAGAAAAGAACATACCTCCACTTACCCAATAATGATGATGAAGAATGCAATAGGAATATGGTTGGTGCTGGAGCATGGAAGATGTCACTATTGAAGGATCATGAAAATGGAACTGCTAATGCTGTTGCTGCTGTAATGAGATCATGGGAAATGAAGGAATCTAAACTACTACTGTTGAATCACGAGAAATGTGGAAGGCATAGAATATGGAACTGTGTTACTCTCATAGATTTGAAATCAAACTGTTGCAACTGCTAAGGGGATCATGAAAAAGTGTATAGTCTTCACCTGCTACAAATCGATGGTACAATTCTAGTCATGCGAATAAATGTGTCAATGTCGAGCATGAAGACAAATCATTGGATTATCGGCCATTAATGAATGCCATTAACCAATGCAAGACAAACTCACCAGTGATGTCAATGAGTGTCAAGGTACCCGAGTACATATTGCAAAGTGCGAATAGATGGGCTGGTGTCAAGCCACTTTCAAGATCTAACGATCAAGGGACATTGATGTATTCCCGTGATTGGTAGAGAGAGAACTTGCCATTAAGGCATGCAAGCCTCAAGGTACTCAAAAGGAACTCTAGTCTATATCCCAGATAATGTGTCGAGGTCGATGGGGCAAGACTGTTGAAAGGTGGGCCTTAAGGAAGCCCACATCAGTCAACACAAGTTTATAAAAATATTGGTAGGACTAAAAGATAGATCTCAGTAGCAATAGTGTTTATGATAAGGTAATGTAATCATGGAAAGGGAATTGGTTTTATTCAAGAGGCAAACTGGAATGAAAAAAAAAGAAGGAAAAAATGAATTGAAAAAGATAAGGGAAATGATGTATGCAGCTTAGAAAGATAAGCGTGTGTTAAGTAATAAAGGATAAGGCAATGAAAGATGGATTCAACACCAGGATGACTAATCAACCTTGAAGGAGAACTAAGATAGTGTCATAGCATGAAATTTGGGAAAATGTGGAAATATTAGTGTATATGCATGGTCGCTGTGTAACAACAAACATCAAGATGCTCAAAACGTTTATGTGTAACAACAAAATATTTATGTGTAACAGCTCCTTTAAGCTGTCTAGCAAAGAATGTGTTCTTTGAATAATTTTGTGATTCTTGAAAATCACTTCAGCAACAAAGTGCAAGTGTCCTCATTCCTGCAAAACTTAGTACAAATTCCTGCATAAAAATTGTGATATTTGCGAATAATATATCATGCAAAACAAAAATAAGTACGAATGCGAGAAACTCATAGAAATAAACTGTGTTTTTATACTTGTTGTTGTTGCGCTCGTTTCATCGTCAATCGCTGCGTGAAATGTCTTAAGAAAAAAAAATTAAAGAGTAAAAACATGTCTTGACTATCGTTTTCAGGAATGAGATGTCCATTTACAATTTTTGACAATGTTTTTGATTTTTATAATTTTGATTTTTATACTGTTTTTGTTTTTCTTTCCATAAAACAAAATAAATCATTTTTTATGATTTTACATTTTTATTATTTTTATTTTTATAACACACCCAAAATAAAAGGAAATGGAAAAAACACTCAAAATTAAAATTATGAGCTACATCCCTGGTCATTTGTTGCCAAATCAGTAAAGAATAGAAACATGTTGCCTGCAAAACACATCGATCAGAGATACCAAGAGCATAAATATATCATGAAAATTTTATTGTTTCAGCCCTCCTTGGTTGTTCCATTCTGTCATGGCTCAAGCCTTCCAACCGTAATTAATTGCACCAAATCTGCAAATCAGGCTCCTGTCCATAAATAAATCTACCTGCTGATGTTGTGGCCAACACCCACTCATTGAAAGGATTGAAAGCAAGACAGTTAACCGCACTTTCATAAGTTATTACTGAATGCAGTGTTTTGGACACAAATCCCATGTAAACAAATGACGATCACCTCCAGAATGGTGGCTACCCTCCTTCATCTTCGTTGATCTTATCGATCAGATGGAACCTTGCCTTCAGTATAAGCATCCCAAAAAATAAGGAATTTATTACGTGGTGAGCAAGAATAATGCCCAGGTTAATAGATTGGTAGTTGTCTCGTGGCCTGAAGAAAACTTGTTGCTTTAACTTGTTCAAACTTTATTCGCCAGCTGTCATCTGTAAGGGGTGTCATTTGAACTAGCAATACCAATTCCATCCAGATCTTGAAAAATATGAGTCAAAAATTCCAATCCTGGTAGAGGAGAAACACAGGACTTTCATCCACAAGTGCCCACAAAGGTACTACCACCAACAGACCGAACATAAGTCTGAGAGTAGAACATTGAGCTTTCAATCATGCAGATGCAGTTCATTATAAAAGTCTGATGTTGGCTCTGTGAGAGCATCATAAAGTAGAAAATGGGGGGGTTTATCTTGGAGAATTGAATGAATGGTGGTGAAAAGTTCTAGCGTTTGGATCGATGGAGAAGCAAAGATTGTGGTTCATCGAGTGATTTAAAGAATCATTGATGGGGATCGATCTGTGTATGAGATTGATGGTGGGGGAGAAGTGATAGGGCATCAGCATAATTCCTTCTCAAAATGTCGATAATTAGATCTCTGTACAAATCAATGCTCCACTTGACGATCATGTACCAAAATCGCATTCAGTTATCCGAGAGATAGAAAAACAGTGTGCACATAAATGAGAAATGACAGAAAATGGTAGGAAAATATGCACAAATCATCATGTATATTGGATCTCATCAATTTCTCGAGATTTCTTCTCTTGCACAATCATTTTTTTGCCTTGTAACCTAGTGTACCTGCTCACCTCCATGAACAACTTCTTAATGGTCAAGCACCATAACAACTTCTTAATGGTCGAGCACCAAGAATCTGCTTGTTTTTAAATTGGCGATTATGTGTTGATAATGATAAAACTATATGTCTGTGCGTCATGGATTACCATGAACACCATAGTCAAGCAAATAATCAAGTTATATGCAGCCATTCGTATTTATGGATCCTGCCTGAGAAGTTTCCAAAGCGAACCAGATGTAATCACATTTTTGACAATGCATATGAACAAGGAATGAGGATGGTCAACTTGTTGTGGGTATTAATGAAATTGCCACCTGTGACCACTTCATGATTTCACCTCCGTAGGGTCATTTCAAAGACAAGAGGACATAGATCACCTCATCAAATCGTGATTCAGGAAGAGTTCCAACCATGCAGGCTATCAAAATACTTTAAAGGGCGTATCTCTCTGAGTCTAGATTTTGAAAGTGAGTTCCTGATCTTCCCATCTATCCTGGATGCCACATCATGTAAAACAACAAACCACTGATTAACTTTAAATCTGAAAGAAGATACGATCATCTTGTTTCTGATTTCTCGTAACAATAATGAGGTGAAGGTTGACAAGAATAATTGCATCATAAGTATTTATGACAGAGACAACCAATTCTCTTGACATGCTAGCTCAATATCGTATATGCAATCCGATGAGAATTATTTTAAAAGAGAGACATGGTGTTTAATTCTACAACGCCACATCGATCTCGTTGATCATGGAGATCTTTCACAATAGGGCGCCGTTAAGAAGTTTATGTTCTGGAAATGTTGACGCGTACTTAATTCTTCACATTTTTCAACATTTAAAATATTCAATTCCAAATTCTTAGTGACATGCGTCGCTAAACACTCTATTATGTATAATAACAAGTGGGCCTCATTATGATCAACACACTTAAAGGGTAAAATAATTCAATCAACACCCTAATTATAAATCTTGATATGAAGCTCAAATTAAACATGGAAATCGGGGAAGCAAATCACAACTTCTTAATTATCGGAAAAATAAATAAGAGCTATCACATGAATTGCGTTGGGATACTCGTTCATTAGGAGACTAGGGTAGTTTGCTTGTTATCACAAATTTGGGGATAGATCTCAAAATTTATTTTGTTGTTGTTGTGTTGCAGGTTTTTTTTGTAGGTTTCACTCCAGGTCGAAGGGTTTTCAAGTGGTGAAGGCAGAGACAAATTTCACCCAGCTATGATATTGCAGCATTGGAACTTATGGCATTGCTATTTCATTGCTTTTGTTTTATTGAAGGTTTTAATTTATGGTTGGAAGAATGAAAGCGAGTCATGACATCGAAAAAGTTTGCAGGTTTCATATAAATGCAAGAGATGGTATTTTTGCTACTCAGATCAACGAGAAGTTTGCAAGCATGAGATTGTTTCAGGTGGTGTTCATACTGTTTCAACATGGAAAAATGAAACTCTGATCATGCACAAATTGCATATTTATTTTTTATTTTTTATTAAGTTTTGTTTTTATTGCGTTCCTAAATAAAATAATCCTAATGCACCTACAGTTTTATTGTTTGCAAATCTGCAAATTTATTCAATCATCGTTACAGCAAAAACATCATTGTTTCAACAAGTAAAATTTCGCTGTAATAGTATGTAAAATGTTGTTGTAATAGCAGGTAAAATTTTACTGTATCAACATGTAGAATTTTACTGTATTAGCATGTAGAAATTTCACTGTTTCAGCATGCTGTAACAACATGTAAAATTTGGTTTTGTTTTTATTCATCTAAAAAAAAATTGTTTATTGTGTTTATTTGCAGGTCAAAGGATGGACGCAAAAACATTCATTCCTGAAATCAAAATCATCCCTATTTTCTGATCCTCGCGATCACTCGAAGCGCGGAGGAGAGCATACTTATTCTAGGTAAAAGAAAAACTGAAAATTAAAGCCTACCTACTCTATACTAATTAGAATTAAAAATTAATTACATGTAGGCAAATTTCCAGTGGAGCCATTCACATAACAGTAACAACAATATGTTTAGTGGCAATTTTTCGAATGAAAAATAGAATTTTATGAGAATGAATGAACCTAGTTGCTGTGACTACAAACTTTCTAAATAAAAAGAAAAATTAAAATAATTTAACCTAGTAGTCGCTTGAAACCGTCGTTCGATATAGATTTCATAGGCGTAGTTTCCCTTGCTCAAATCATGCCGCAGATCCTCATTGTCCTCCTCAAGTTCCTCAGATTTTGATTCCTCGTTCGTTTTTGGAGGAGCATTTAAGCTCATGGCTACTTTCAATATATCCTCTTTGTGAGAAGAGGAGATCCCGACTTTCGCAAGGATCTGAGTGAGTTGTTCCAAGATGACACTCATAGTTAAATCATATTGCAAAAGGGGTTCTTACAGTACCCAAATCAAAATAAAAAAAAACTGAAAATCATACTTGCTGAAACACATGAAAACCTCTTCACAGTTGCAAACATTAAAATTGCAGAAATTGAAATCTACACTTATGCTTGCAGGAATTGAAACACTCCCTACATGCCCTTACCCATATGTCACCTCAGATTTAGGAGCATGACTAATCAAACTAAACCTCAATCCATCGTGCTTCCCCAACAATGACACCAAAATGTTAGGTGAAATATTGTTGTTTAATTCCGTTGTAGTACTTGCCCAACTATTTAATTTGTCAATCTGAGGTTTGTAGGCTTACGAAGCACACATACTATATATGCAGGACTTAAGTAGAACTAATCTAATCTAAATTGTTTAAATGAAATTAATCTTAGTAAAACATTACAACACGTGAAGAGTTGAATGAGAAAAGACATATGTGAGCTCACACAATATATCAATCTCAAATTATATTACAAGAATCAAATGAAAAAGCATGAAAGAATAATAATGAAATAATTAAAGCTAATCCCCTTCTTCTAATTACAAGACTAAATTATGAATTACATGATTCTCTAACTCTTCAAGCTAATCCCCCCAAAATGAAGAGAGAACACTATCTTTTATACATGAGAGTCTCATAATTACAGATCCACTATTCTCTCAACTTATTCCTTCAAATCCTCCACACATATCTTGGATAAGATATCCTATCAAAATCTCCATGATCTTCTCCTTTGACTATGCTTGAATGATTGTCCCAAATATTCTTCAAATCTTCAAAGCTTGAAGATGAAATTCGAATTTGAGGCTAGGTGGTAATAATTGACTTTGTTGAAATCTTCCCATATGCCTGCACACATCATCGAACTCATCCAACCTTGATATGTAATGAAAATATGTTATTTTTCTAATATTTAATCACAAATTCACTTATAATACTAAAATGAATACAATGGAAAATAATAAGGAGAAACCCAAATATCATTATGGAAATGGTATGATAAAAGGTTAATGGGACGATGAAATGTAAGGAATAGTGAAGGAAAAAGAGGATATAAATGTGACATTTCTGAGTCCTAACAATTGACAGGTTGTATTTTGAGCCTTTTTCATTAACTGGTTTTAATATATTTAAAGGTGTATGCCAATCCTATATGATTGTGTGGTTTGATGCTTTGTTTTATGAATTGAAGGATATGGTGTTTCCTCGTGCATCCTCTTATACTATCATCTCACTTAGCATCATGGAGAAGTGAATGGTTGGTTTGAATGTATATCATATAGTTACTTTGTGTATTGTACCTTTTTCCATTATATTCATGCTCAAGCTCTCACATGTTAATCAGACTCCTAAGTTTAAAATCCATAATTAGAATAAGATTATCTTTAATCTTTTCCAAGGGTTGGGGATATTATTTTTATTAGATGTAAACAAGCATATATGGGGATAAATGTATATGATATGACCCCAAGGGGGGGAATATATTGGGATAAATGTACAAGTAATATGCAATTATATATGTAATAGGTTCAACCTAATAGTAAAGGGTCCTCATGTGTAGTGTGTGAATAGGTATATATAGAGATCATGTATTCATTATTTTGCACATGTGAATTGTGATGTATGAATGTATTTGGCTATTTGGAGGAGGATCTCATATTCTCTAAAGATTTATTGTGGAACTTGCCTCTCTTATCTATATTGGAGTTGTGCTCCACTTTGACATTGGTGTACATGGTGTGTACTTCTGGTTTATTTTTATATTTTAAGCATTTGTAACATAACATTTCGTATCAAATCATAATTGTGATGTATGAATGCTATGACCCAAGGGGAGCATATATGGGGATAAATGTATATGATATGATCCCAAAGGGGAGAATATATGGAGATAAATGTATATGTAATGTGTAAATATATATGTATTAGGGTCGGACTAATAATAAAGGGTCCTCATGTGTAGTGTGTGAATAGATATATACAGAGATCATGTATTCATTATTGTGCACATTTGAATTGTGATGTATGAATATATTTGGTTATTTGGAGGAGGTTCTTGTAATCTCTAAAAAGTTGTTGTGTAAATTATCTCTCTTATCCATATTGGAGTTTTGATCCACACTCACATTCATGTACATGGTTTGTACTTTTGGTTTATTCTGATATCTTAAGCATTTGGTTCATTACATTTGGTTTGAGAACATCAATCCTAGGGTTTTTCTTCTTCAAGCAAGTGAACTTGTGATTCTTCATTTCTGAGATGCTTCAGATAGATAAATTTATAGGTTAATTAGAAGACATATAAATATACCTTTGGTAAAAACTTCAAGTTTTGGGTCCTTATACTTTCGAATATATAGCCCATGGAAGTTAGGGCATTTTAATAGCCCTGGAATCCATATCAAATGAGTAATTTTGGGAATTTCCCTATAAATTTTTCTTAGTGATTTTTCAGACCACCAAATTTCCTGAATACTGAGAAAATATAGCGCATTTCACCTAGTAAATTTTTTTGGATCTTTTTAATTTTTGAGATATATTCTGTGGAAGGTAGGGTTATTTGACTAGTCCTATAACTAGTCTCAAATAGGTGTTCTGGGTAAAATCGTCATATATTTTTTTAGTGAGTATCCAAACTCAATGCCACTAGTTGCATTTGAAAGAGTATATTCCATAGTATTTGTGGTACAAATTTCATAATCAGTTATTAAATAATGGACACATGGCATTCTATACAATTTCACTCTCTAGAAAAGGCCAAAAAGCAACAAGGTTTTGGAAAGTTACCATAAATTTCACTTGGCACACCAAATTTTGGTTATACCTATGGAATTGTAGAGAATACATATCATAGTACTACAGGCCACAATTTAAGACTCATTGGGGCCAAAATTTCTGAAATACATCAAAGGGAAGGTCAACCAGAAGGATAGACTCCAAATCAGGGTTTCAAAGGTATGTTCACTTAAAACTATCATAACGTTTGATTGTGATGTCCGATTAACTTTTACCTAAACTTTTACCAGCCCTAGCTCGAGGGTGACATTGTTGTTGAGACTTGGAACAACATTATTTACGGTTGGGTGGAACGTCCTTGGTCTACAACTAGTTAGTGTCTTCTTTATAAAAGATAAGCGCTCTTTGTTATGGTTTCCTTTGCTTATGTATTTATTGTCGCTGTGTATCAATTATTATACCTAATATTATACCTATAATATGCATGCTTTCTAGTTAACGTTGTGCATGGTATATAACTCTATAACTCTACCACTAAACTTTTACCACCTCTATAACTCGATTCCGGAGAATTTTGACTTTTTTGTCCAGTATTTGCATTGACTAGACTTGAAATTCTCCCTTTGTCTCTACCCAAATCATATGCCAATCAACAACATGGTTATGATCATGTACATATTTCTTTAGCAAAGAGACATGAAATACATTATGCACTTTCATGGAAACAGGCAATGCAAGCATGTATGCAACTTACCCTATTATGTCCAATATCGCAAATGGACCACAATATTTGGCTGCCAACTTTGTACAACTTCCCAACTTCAAAGAGATATTCTTGGGATTTACTTTCAACAACACATTCTCTCCTAATTTAAATTCTCTTGTTGTCCTATTCTTGTCGGCATAAACCTTCTGTCTATCCTGAGATGCCTTTAAATTCTGCTTAATCTTAACCATCTGGTCTTCCATTTCCTTGAGTAACTCTGACCCAAGTACCACTCTATATGCTAGGTTGTCCCATCTTACTGGAGTACTACATTTTCTATCATACAAGGCTTCAAATGGGATCATCTTCAACGAAGCTTGATACCCATTATTATAGGCAAACTCAACCAAGTGTAGGTAATATTCCCACTTAGATGGCTTATCCATCACATACATTCTTAACATGTCTTCAATTACTCGGTTGACCCTTTCTTTCTTCCCACGTGACTGCATATGGTATGTTGTGCTAAAGTTCAGATTTGTACCAAATCCATTGAATAATCCTTTCCATAAATTTGAAGTAAATATAGTGTCTCTGTCTAAGGCAATTGTCCTAGGTATCCCATGCAACCTAGCAATTTCCTTCATGTAAATTTATGCAATGTTAGTTGTTGTATGAGTTGTTTTTACAGAAAACAAATGAGAAGCCTTCATCAATTTATCGACCACTACCATGATTTAATCGTCTTTCCTTGATATCCTGGGAAATTTAGTTATAAAGTCAATGGTTATCACTTCCCATTTCTTCTCTGGAATTGGTAATGGTTGTAGCAATCCCATTAGGTGTCTATGCTCAACCTTCAATCTCTTCCATTCCATACACCTGGCGATCTAATCAACAACATCCTTTTTCATTCCCAGCCAAAAGAATTGGTTTCTTACCGCTGTAATTGTTTTCTGGTAACCGGGATGTCCAACATATGGAACATTATGCATTTCCTTTAATACCAAATTCCTAGGTTCTCTAGAACTAGGAACACAAATTCTATTTTTATGCATAATTAGACCATATTCCTTCTCCCATACTCTTTCACTTTATGTTGCACATCTCCTTGCTATAAGCTTTCCTTTACCTGTAGGTAATGTTGATTTGTAACAATAACATCTAAAATTCTTCTCTTCAAGACTGACTGATTCATACTGACAATTGTAGCATGCATGAGATGCACTCTTCTACTAAGCGCATCAACAATTTTATTTTCTTTTTCCTTGATATGCTTGATATCAAAGTCGTATTCACTTAAGAATTCAAGTCATCTTGTTTTCCTGGAATTCAAAGTTGGCTGATCAAAAAGATATTTCAGACCATTGTGGTTTGTTTTTAATTCAAATCTCTTTCCCATGAGATAATGCCTCCGCATCTTCAATGCATGAACAATGGCAACAATCTCCAATTCATGCATGGCATAGTTCCTCTCATGCTCCTTAAGATTTATAGACTCATAACAAATGACATGTCCATTTTGAGTGAGGACTCCACCAAGCCCTTCCTTGCACGTATTTTTTCATACCACAAAATTCTCATTTGGGTCAGCAATCTTCAAAGTAGGTGCACTAGTAAGTAATTCTTTCATCGAATTAAAATTTTCTTCACACGCAGGTTTCCATTCAAATTTAATTCCCTTCTTTTGAAAAGAAGTGATGGGATGAGGAATCTTAGAGAACCCTACTATAAATATTATGCAGTAACCAGCTAACCCCATAAAAGAACTGACTTCTAAAACATTCTTGGGTGTTGGCCATCCTCTAATGGACTCAATCTTCTCAGGGTCTACTGTTATACCATGTTTTCAAATAATGAACCCCAAGTAATGGATATGTTCTTGATAAAAAGAACACTTACTCAGCTTGGCATACAACTAATGTTCTCTTAGCACTTGCAGTACCAGTCTTACGTGATGTTCATGATCTTCCTCTGACTTAGAATAGACAAGTATGTCATCCAGGAATACTATGACAAACTTATCCAAGTAATTTATGAATATGCCATTCATTAAGCACATAAAGACAGATCGTGCATTGGGCAATCCAAATGGAACCACTACAAATTCATAGTGCCCATACCTAGTTCTAAAGGTTGTCTTATGGATGTCTTCTTCCTTGTTTTTTACCTGATGGTATCCTGATATCAAGTATATCTTTGAGAATATCTTTTCTCCTCTTAGTTGATCAAAGAGGTCATCAATTTGGATAGAGGATACTTGTTCTTTATAGTAGACTTATTCAACTGTCAAAATTCAATACACGACCTCAAGGTTCCATCTTTCTATTTTTCAAATAGTATTGGTGCTCCCCAAGGTGAAACACTTGGTCATATGTACCCTTTCTTCAACAATTCCTCCAAATACATTTGTAATTCTTTTAACTCTAGAGTGCTCATTATGTAAGGTGTTTTTGACACTGGGGAAACTCCTGGCACTAGATCAATAGAGAAATCTATTTCCCTTTTTGGTGCAAACCTGGTATTTCTTGGAATACATCATCGAATTGTTCTAGTATCAATAAATCTTCAAGGCTTGGCCCCTTTGTCTTTTCTGGCTCCTCAACATGGGCTTCATACAATTGACACCCTTTTCTGAAACGTCTCTTCAACTGTAAGGCTGAAATCTCCCTTATAGAGATGGGTCTTGGAACTCCTTTCACAGTGATTTTATTTCCATCTCCATCAAGACATGTAAATGTCTTTCTATGACAGTCCATGACAACACAATGCGTGTCCAACAAATCAATTCCAATTAGAATATCATAAGACCCCAATGGTATGATATTTAGATCAACACTAGTATTCACACCATTAAGACTTATGGAAAAAATTTTGACCACCTCATGGATTCTCCTTTTGGTTCCAGTGGCTAGTTGAACCAAACTTGATTTCCCAAGCTTACTCTTCACCAAATGTAATCTATCCACTATCTTAGGATCAATGTAACAATGACTTTCTCTTGAATCAATTAAAATAGCAACATACTAATTTATGATCTTACCTTCCACCTCGATCATGTTGGATTGGTATTCTATTTTTCGATCATCTAAGGCTGCATAAATCCTTCCCATGTCTTCAAATGTTGTATCCTCTTGGATGTTGTGCATAGTCTTCCCTCTGTTCTTTCTGTGCGAGCAATCCTTGTACAAGTGATCTTCTTTGCATCCCCAACACTCGATTGGTGGTATTCCCCTTTTACCCAGGAAGTCTTATTTTTTGGAATCATCCTTAGCATACTGATCTTGATGATTTTTTATTACGCTCATTTCTATTGAAAGGAGGTCTGAATCCATTCCTCCTCTGATCAGACTTCTCCGTTTTCTGGTCCTTCCAAGATTTCTACATGGACTCTCTACCCTGGCCTTGTTCATAAAAGTATTTAGCCTTCCTAATGGCCTCAGTTAAGGTCTCAGGCTCATCATACCAAATCCTTTCTTTATAAAAGGATGGCAGTCCACTCAAAATCCTCTATATATTTACCTTTTAATCATTTATAACCTAAAATACTTTAACAACCCCAAGAAATTCTTCTCTTATTATGACATAGTCATGATTCCTAGCCCGAGTTCAAAGAACTCTTGCATTTTCTTATCATAAAAATGCTCTGAGATGTACTCCTTATGTAAATACTTCTTAAATTTATTCCATGTGATCCTATTCTCATTGATATGTTCAACTTGCTTCAGTTGATCCCACCACATTTCATATTTCCCGTGTAAGTGGTAGGTGGCAATTATGGATTCTAGATTTGATGAATAGTTGTGCAATTGGAAATATTTCCTGAGTCCAAGCAACCATGCTTCAACATCATCTTCCCTTTCTCTTTCACCATCAAAGGATGGTGGCTTGAGCTTCCTCAACTTTCCTTCCAAACTATCCACCTCATGTCTCCTTCTCTGGTGCCTAATAGAAGACACCTCTGGACTGCTTAAGGAATAATCAAATGCATAAAAATTTCTTCCTAAGTAAGGAGGTGAGTGGTGTTTATGAGCTCTGCTATCACTTCTGGAATAACCATCTCTTCCACGATCATCTCTTATTTCATGGCACATGCCTTATTCCTCATGCTTTCAACCATTCTTGGCTTGAATTTACAACCGATTTAGGCTCTGCAACACTCGATTGTTTATCTGACTTTTCTCTCTCATTAGCCTCTCATTATCTTCCTTGTAGCTCTACACTTCTATTTTCAGGCTATTCAAAGTTTTTTAGCAATGTTTCTTGCTCCTCTCGCCCTTGCGTCCGTTGGATTTTGTCTCTACATTGCCAATTATGGTATTCTGGCCTTTGGAATCTTTATCATGTCTAGAGGCTCCCTCACCTTCTTCCATTTCCTCAATACAAATTCTGAGCTGATGTGTAAATACCTTAATTTTGCAAAATGTGCAAGTGACCATTTTGTCGGAATTAAGCATATGATAAAAAAATTGTCAATAATTCCACAGATCCTTTCAACTCATGAATAATTTATACGAATAACACTTCCATTTTATCCCTTGGCTGATACAAAAATCAATTCTGCATAGGCGCTTCCTTCAAACAACTTTCCCATGTGACCACGGCTTGAAACAACGGACCAAATCCTTCCTGGTGCTTTTCTGTGTTAAAAACACAATATCAGATATCGTCTGGTTGTAATCGATCGAGGGATGAGATCGATGATCAACATGAATTCCATAACTCTAGGCTTTGGGAGTTCTGGACTGATCCTCTCAACTCTTTCGGAGTGCCAAGTTTCTGGACTACAGGATCTGTTGCCACGTATCTTGTCTCGATCAACGGCTAGGATTCCTTCACAGCTCTGGCTTTGGGGCTTTCCCAAGCACCTTTCCATGGATCTCTCAAAGTTCCAAAGTACCGGAGGTCCTCTCCTTCCTCCACATATCACCTCACGATCAACGATGGAGATTAAATTTGGCCTTCGGGAGTTCTCAACCCAAGTAAAATGAACTCAAAATATCCAGAGTACCAGGTCTCCGGACCTTGGGATATTGTGCCACGTGTCTACTGTAATCAAGGGATGAGATGGAATTGGGCCTTTCACAGTCCTCGACCCCACTTCTTATTCCTTGAATCCTTTAGAGTTCCAAGTCTCTGGACTACGGGATCTATCGCCACGTGTCAGAAAATAAGGTACGGACAGGTGGCCCTATCTGATGATGACATGTGTCATATACTAACTAGAACAAATGGTCTTTGGAAAACATGAAACATGGTGACACGTGACAGGCTCCAAGTGTGTCCATGTGACACTAGGTGATGTCAGCAGGCCATGTCACCTCAATGCCTTGTGCCTTCGGGGCTTCGGAACTTCGAGAGACTCCTCCCCACTACGCCACAAATCCCTTGAACGTCAAACTCACGAATTGACTGATCTGTAGACATGTTTCCTCAAACATGAATGGTCTATATTTACTTTAGGGGTTTGAGACTTCGAAGGTTTCTACTGCTGAGCACCACCATACCCTTGTACTGCCAAACATCGAACTTACGATCGTTGCTAATCTTCAGACACGTGTACCTGAACATGAAGGGTACATATTTACTCTGGAGTTTGGGACTTCGAGAGACTTTCTTCCTAGCATATTAAGGGATCACTTCTCCTCGAGTGTCAAATCTCTGAAATGTTGTAAGATCTACGACTCACACTTTCTCATACGTAGATCAGATGGCTGGAGTCTGATCTTCTCCACTTTTCTTCACTTCCTGATATGTGCCCTATCTAACAACCCAAACCTATCCTTGGACAAATCTAATGGTCAGGTACTCCTCCTCATGATCTATGACGTAGATTCACTACGGGACTTCAGAGCTTCGAGGTTTCAAGCTTCTTTTATGACAAGGAACTTGAAACTGTCGAAGCAACAAAGTCCGAAGGACTTGAGGGTTTAACCTCCATGCTACTTTCCCAGATCTAACGGTTCTCAGGGATTCAGATCCTTCCCGAATAGATCCTATGGCCATCGCGGCTTCCCAAACCGTACACCTCCTGAGCTTTCAAACACTGTTAAGGTGCACTCTCAGTGCCTTCTAGCACTCTGCAACTCAATTTTTCTATGAAATGTTTGCTCCAATATCGGTTTAAACGGCCCACCCATGCTTAGTATTTGAACCATGAGCTCTAATACCAATTTGTAATGTCCCCAGCCCACCCACAGGCCGGGAAATGCCACTACATTTCTTCTCTGTTACCAAACTGTAACATACCCAGCCTCCCACTGGGAGGCATACCACACTAAGAACACATCTATTGGCTGATTTGGAAACTTGGATAACACTTACTTAATAAAGAAGCATGAAATACATACATGTAATGATCAATATTAATACCAAAACATAAAATACATGCATGATATACCATGCAAAATGTTAACTAGAAAGCATGCATATTATAGGTATAATATCAGGTATAATAATTGATATGAAGTGAAAATAAATACATAAGCAAAGGAAACCATAACAAAGAGAACTTATATTTTATAAAGTAGACACCAACTGGTTGCAGACCAAGGACGTTCCTCCCAACCGTAGAAACTATTGTTCCAAGTCTCAACAATAATGTCACCCCCGAGCCAGGGCTATGAATCCACAAGGACAGTTTTAGAGTGTTACTTGGCTTCCCAAACCAGTCAACAAGCTTTCACAGGCATCTCCAACACTCACAACAATCAAAGTGCCCAACTCTCTTCTATCCAGCTTGCACCACATAATAGAATAGACCTCCACCCTTCTCTGCCACTCAGACCCTGAGGCAGCCCCTCTCCATTCAGGGCTCTAGTGTAGCAGGTCCAGAATCTCCATGCTGGGACTCCTAGGACTCATAGTTGTGATCCAAAATGATCACAAGCCAAGTATCTTAGACATGAATGCCTCAGATCATGGCTGAACTACATCAACAATATATACAACACACAAAACTGTAGCTTCTCTTTAGTAGTTTGTCTTCCTTTCCTAAGACAAGACACCAAAGTGAGGAAAGATGAGTGAAAAAAGGGATGGAAGGAGTGAATACTCCATGAGAGAGGATGAAAAATGAACATAACGGGTGAATAAATGTGTGAGGCGGCCAAAAACAACACCAGAATGGGAAACAAGAATGAGAGTATTTGCCAATGGGAGAACAAACCAATGAACCAACCAACCCCTCCCATAGACCAAGGATGGGTTTTTTGTAATTCATGGGGATCAATAACCTCTTGGAATTCCCCCAAGATCTCACGTAACTTATTTTCTCCCCCCCCATTACCCACAAAATCTGTAATATAAAATAAATAACCACTTAGCCCCTTATCCCCCTCTCTTGTGGAATCATAGCCCCCTATAACTATAGTCCTTATCTGTCTAGCCACTAGTGAT
>SNQJ01S0002348.1:36875-50571 GCA_010110895.2 Picea sitchensis | reverse complement strand
CTCCATCATTATCTTCTCCATTACTCTCATCTAAGGAGATGTCATCATCCTTGGAGTAGAATCTCTTTTTATTGTTGAGACTTCTCTTTTTATAGTAGCATCTTTCAGCAATATGTCATGTTCTACCACAGCTAAAGCATTTTAGAGGAGACTTACCTTTGTATCTGACGGTTCCATTCTGGAGACTTCTTACAAAATTTTATATTTCTTCATCAAGGTTGTTATCCTTTTATTTTGTCTTATTTATGGCTTTAAAGGATGTTTCATTGTTTGGCTGGTCACATTTTGTACATGTTCTCAGTTCATATTCTATAAGAGACCCATGTAATTCATCCATTGTCATTTTGGTCAAGTCCCTAGTTTCTTCAATGGAGGATACCTTAGCATCATACTTAAAGAGAAGTGATCTCAACACTTTTTGTACAACCAAGGATTCATTGAGATCTTCACCTAATCCTTTTATAGCGTTAACAACTTCATCAACTATGATAAAATAGGTTGCAATATCTTCCTTTTCATCCATCTTCAAATTTTCAAATTCGGTTCTATGTTGTTGAAGCATGACCTCCTTAACTTTTGGATCACCTTCATAGATACTCTTGAGTTTTTCCCATACCTCTTTAGCAGTGTTGCATCCTATCACTTTGCTAGAAATGGTTGGTGCCAATGCTCCTAGAATAAAATGTATGGATTTCGAATTACAACTCATAAGATTCTTCTCATTTGGATTGGTTGGAGCATTCTTTGGAATTACATAGCCATTTACAACCGAGTACCAAATGTATACTCCCAAAGTTGTTAGGTAAGTTTGCACTCTATCACTCAAGTATGCATAATTTCTTCCATCAAATCATTGAATCCAATTTGGAATGTTCTCATGGTCATCCATCTCTTCTCAGTATTTTCCTTCCATTAGTTAAACTGTTCTGAAGGAAATCTGCTATGATACCAATTGTTGGAAATAATGAGAGGGGGTGAATTAGTATTTAGACAAACTAGTATTTTTGAACTTGTACTTCAATCAGATAATGTATTAAATTTATATCCAATCAATAATGAATAATATCCAATGAACAATGAAGAGTAGTATAAGAGATACACCAATACACCATGCACACTATATAAGAAGTAATCATGTATAATTGTTCAAAGGAAGTAATGACTTACAAAGGTAGCTACTACTTCAAAATATAAAGGGAGAGATAAACCTCCAAAATGAAGATACAATCCTCCAAGATCAAGAGAGGCTTTACCTCTCTATCCTTGCCCCTTCCTTCCACCCAAGAGTATATGAGAGATAATAAAACTTTACATTAAATTATCACCATCAACCAACCATCACATAGAACCTAGTAATGTTTCCCGAGACTTCTTCAACTTCTGTAATTATTCACTTCTTGGAATACTATAATCATGTATCTGATATTACTCAATTTATTCTTTGAAACTCATCCAAGTTTCACTCCTTGAATCCTGCCAGAAAAGGTGTTATAGATAGCATGGTATACCTTATTCAATTTTAGTTTATTCAGGAGAGTGAACTTGTATAGCATGCCCCATGCTCAATATTTTACATCAGATTCTGAAATTTAGACACAAGAAACTACAACTCACACTATTTCCAATGCAATTGTTCTCACTTCATTTGTATTCTCTATGAAAACATTATGAATGGTTTACCCAGAACACTTGTTTATGGATAGCTTCAAGACTAGTTAAAAACATTATCATCCATAGAGTGTACCTCCGAAATTGTAGGGAATAAAGAGCTGAAATTGTTACCATAGATACCTAGATATGTCGACTCAATATCATATGAATTTCACCATCTGAATCAGTCTAAAAATAAATTTATAGTGAAAATGGTAAAATGACCTGTAAATAACATACGTTAGAACACATCACCAAAATACTTCATCATCCCTTGAAATTTCACCTTCTTTGTTGGACGATTGGTTGTTGTTATTGATGTCAACCCTAGTCATTGGTTTTGGAACCCAAGATTGATGAAGGTATTTGGACATGAAGGGAAATGCACATACACATACAACACCCATGGATGGATAGTATACATCATGTTGTTTCCGGTGGTAGGTGGCACATCATGTGGATCCTCATGGTTGAGGAGAAATGAATTTTTGAAGATGACAAAGTGAATTGAAGAAGGAAGTATAGGTCGTCCCTAAAGATAATTAAAGAAAAGAATTACAAAATAAGAAAGTGTTAGGTCAGCCCTAATGTTAAAAGGAAGTGACATAAATGGTATAAATACATCTCATTATACATTCATTTTTCAACACACACAAGCTTTTTAATGAACAAGGATATATAAGTCAAATTTCAGAGGAAATATGAAGTAAAGAAGGCCAAATTTCAATGGAGGATGAAGTCTTTTGGTGATGTGTTCTAAGGTATGTTATTTACAGGTCATCTTACCATTTTCACTATAAATTGTTTTATAGAATGATTCAGATTGTGAAATTGGTATGGTATTGACAAGACATATCTAGGTACATGTGGTAAAAATTTTAGCTCTTTATTCGCTATAATTTTGGAGATACACTCTGTGGAAGATAGGGTTTTTGACTAGTCCTGAAGCTATTCATAAAAATGTGTTATGGGTAAAAACGTCATAACTTATTCATAGAGAATCCAAATGAAGTGAGACCAATTTCATTGGAAATAGTACAGGCTATAGTTTCTTTTGTGTGAATTTCAGAATCTGATGTTAAATATTGAGCGTGGGGAATTTTGTACAAGTTAGCTCTCCTGAATAAACCAGAATTGAATAAGGTCTACCATTCTCTCTATAACTGCTTTTGGGGAGGATTCAAGGAGTGAAAATTGGAGGAGTTTCTGAGAATACATTGAGTTATATTATCTACAGGGTCAGAATATTGTAAGAAGTGAAGAATTGTAGAAGTTATAGAAGTCTCAAGAAGCATTATCAGGTTCTATGTGATGGTTAGTTGATGGTGATGATTTAATGTAAAGTTTTATTATCTTTTATATATTATTGGGTGGAAGGATGGAGAGGTCAACCCTCTCTTGATATTGGAGGATTGTATCTTCCTTTTGGAATTTTATTCCTCCCTTTATATTTGGAAGTTGTAGCTACCTTTGGAAGTCATTTCTCATATATTGTGCATGGTGTATTGTGGCATATTGGTGTAACTCTTCTACTATTCTTCATTGCTCATTGGATATAATTGAATATATAATCTGGTTGAAGTATAAGTTGGATTTTTTTTTAAATTGTACTTGATATTGATTCACCCCCCTCTCACCATCAATAATTGGTATCAGAACGGGTTTCCTTCAGAACAGTTTAACCAATGGAAGGAAAATCCTGAGCAAAGATAGATGACCATGAGCACATTTCAAATGGGATTCAAAGACTTGATGGAAGAAATTATGCATACTGGAGTGATAGAGTAAAAACTTATGTAACAACTTTGGGAGTATAAATTTGGTACTTAGTTGTAAATGTCTACGTAATCCTAAATAATTCTTCAACTGATTTGTTGAGCACTCAACACACCCTAAAAAGGCTCTGTTGATTTTTTTCTTTTTGGGTACCACTTGATCTTTTACACTGTTTTGATTCAACTTCATTTCGAGAAATGTTTTGTCTTTGCTTATTTTTGTGACTCTCATCACCTATTCAAGTTTTTTTGAACTTATGAAGCCCCATGACTTAAAAGGCCTTAACACCTGAATAAAGAATTGACAGTCGAAACACTTCACCCGATGCGCTCATATTCGACATTGGAAGGAATTCAAAGAAGGAAACGAACCACTCAGGAAAACTCAGTCACCGAGCACTAATCTCCATCGACATTGAAAAAAGGAAGTTTTTGTTTGTGTCAAAGTCTTTCATAAGGATATCATTGATAGTCCATTCCACTTCGGCATCAGTAAAAGATGAGGGGAATAGATGTTAACGAAGAGAGAAGAGATGTCGTCGATAGCCGATGCCCGATGCACTTATCGGAATCAGGGAGAACAAAAAAAGATCACAACAAACATTTTGACCACGCTAAAGGTTATTCCCAATCGCCGATCCACAATGTGTTTTCTACATCAGGACTTTTTCAAGGGAGCTAATCTGAAGAAAGAACCTGATAGATTTATCACCAATCATCGACCCTGGATACTTTTCGACATTGGAAGCTAAGGTTTGTTTTAGAACAAATAACTTAAGGAATGTCCTGACTCCGATTGATACGTGTGAAATAGGTCACCGGTCTTCAACGCCACGTGTCTTTACCAAATTGCAGAACTGTACGGTATAGTTTTACCCCAAGTCATTCTTGGTTCCCTAGGTCCGAGTCACACCTCCGAGTCATCTTTTCCATGGCAGCATTGTACAGTGATATTGATCAGCGTCGAAGATTTTTGCTGAAGGACATAAACGAAAATGTTCATAACACATCCCCAATCCCCAATCCACCCACTGAGAGAGCAACACGATGGGACGTTTTAGCATTAAATACAATCAGATTTTGAGCATTTAAGGAGCTAATTAATACCAAATCCCACATTAGTTTCTACCTCATGTGCCAATCAAAACAACCATTTAAAATCACCGATAGATCACATCACCAACCACACCTCCACCATCAACCCACGATGAATTTAAGTTATGGCAATTCGGTGGAAGATTTGTTTAAATTTCACTCATCACCCGAATTGAATGGTTGATGCAATATGATAAGTTATTTTGTGGTTTAAATTCTCTTGATCCATTGTAAACGAAATAATTCTATGCATGAGGAAATTCAGAGAATTCGAAAAAGCAAGACGAGTAATTCGAAGGTTGCATAGATCACGTGAGTATCAAAATAACCAGGTTTTAGCAAGCTTCACAGGTATGTATCCAAGTCTGTAAATTTTACATGGATTCAAATTATATGTTTCTTATCTGGTTTTGTTCTTCACACAGTCTCTGAAGGTTTATTTTAGTTGCAGGAACAATGCTTCCAAGAAATCCAACCACCAAACAATCGCTGAGGGCACCAAAGCTGAAAGAACTAGAGGTAGGCGAAGGCTCCTCTCCAGGGGCCGCAAAACAATTGGAATACAGTCCGAGATGGGAACCAGTCATCAAAATAACAACAAAGAAGATTTTTATTCAGCCTCTGGCCTTTGGAGTTACATAGGCAAGCACAGGGTCAAATATGACACTCCCACATTGGGGAGAACTCTTTAACAATATCAGTCAGGAGAAATACCAAGAATATATCCCACACAATGATCTAGATGTAAGAGCGCTCTACGATGAGGTGTTCCCGAACATTTGATGGTCCTACTTGCATATGGTGGCAAGAAAAACCTCTGTTTGTCCCTACATTTAAGTCCTGAGTGGCTCATCGGCCACACAGACACACATAAATGTTTATTCAACGATGACAATGGTGGGTGTGTCAGAGTGTTTCTACTGGTAGAGGTTCATAAATACTACAAGCTTAGAGATCCTAAGGAGAGGTTGAACACAGAATTTGTGGTGAAGTTCTATGAATTCCATGACACCAACCCGATAATGTGCTCATGGTGGTGGGAGGACAAGAGGTACACCAACCAAAGCACTGGCTAGTACAGGACGACCAATTTGAGGGAGCCATACATCTGTTTGATGGCTCCCATTTGTCAATTATATGGAGAGAAGGACTGCTCCATATTTTTAGAAGCATGTATGCCCTTGGAAAACACAGTGGCTATCTCCAAGAGAAGTTTCAACTGGGGAGCGATAATTTCTAAATAAATAAGCATTTGTTTACAACAAGCTCGGACGTTGAAGGAAGGAGAGACGCCAACTTTCTACATCGCTTCATATTTTCTCAATGTCATGTGGGCGAGAAACATCTTTGCCGACATGAATCTAAGCTAGCATGTCGCAGAGCTCCTAGTCCACATCTATTTCAGCATGCTATGGGAGAATAAGTATAAAAAGTCTTACTCCCTCATCTGCGATGAATTCATCATGTGGATTTATTTTATTATTTTTAAGAAGGAATGCCTGAGACTATCGACTGCAACTAAGAAAATGATATCCAAGGTAGGCCACTAGTACTTGGACGAGCATGCCACCTACATCAGGGTGTTCAAGGCCACCAGATCACCACATATCCTACCAGCTCATGTCCTGAACCGGCTTGTAGTAGGAGAAATATGCTATCAAACCATTTTGCAAGGATACAATGCCACCCTAGTCAAGGACAAGAACCGGGCATTCATAACCTATGGTTTTCATGTAGGGTTCTACTTGGTAACAGATACATCTCAAGCAAAAAAATAAGGGTTGAGCCAACTCGAGTTCATATTCTAGATAGGCCGATTCCACAAACACAAGCCAAAGGGCCTAGTCTTGAAACATGCTTCACAAGTGTTGTCCTATTGGTCGTATGCCCACGACAAATTCGAAGATGAAGTATTCACAGAAAATGCCCAGGACTGGGATGAGGTGGTAGCAAGGATGGCTGACCAAAAAATGACCTGGTTCAGGGCCATGAGCCTAGATGAACAGGAGACGACAATAGAGTAGTTAGCTCAAGAGGCCCTTAGAGCCAGGTGTTGGAGCCGCCCTTGTTTCTTTTACCTTCCCAAAAAATTTTCAATTTTTGAAACTTGAAATCTAAGTTGACTTTCTTTTTCCTTCCGAGATCTTAAAAATCTGAAATCTTGTTGCCTGAACAAGAAATGCTTTTCCTACTTTCAAAACAGATCCATTCTCGCAAGTATGTTCGCTCTTTTGTTTTATTTCAGGGTCTCACGAGTCGGATACTTTAATCTTTGAATTCACAAGTCCCGAGTCGCGAAACTGCGAACTCATTTTTTAAATTTTCTCCCAAGGCATTAACTAGGGTAAAACCTTTAACCCATGATTAGACGTCATCGGGGTTTCGTGCCTTGGAATTCGTCAAACCCAAGTTTTTGTTCTTACAACCCCGATAGCCGAGAACATGATAACTTTGTGATAACCTTGGTCAGAGATTAAAGGTAAAAAACTAACCATGGTTAAATTTGGTTCTCGGCGCCTTGCCATTCAACACTTTCTTTCATAGAGTTAAAGCTCCTAAAACCCCGACTCACGAGGTTGCGACATGATTATAGCAAGATTAATTAGTAGCCTAATTTAAGATTTTCTTCCCATAATTTGAGCCTTAATTATCGTCACATCGCGATATCGCGACTCGGCATATCATTCTCCCAAAAATCTGTCTTCAAAGTTCCGAGTCGCGATATGGCGAATAAATTAATTATATAATTAAGGATGCACCAAATCACAGTTACTGTTAATTAAGCTAAAATCGACACTCACAGTCTCGCGAGTTGAAGAGTCAAAATGTTAAAAGGAAATTCACGATGCGGTGAACAGCGAGAAAATGATTTAAGTTGCTAAGATTTGAATTTTTAAATTAAAACGAGATACGTCCTGCACATCGAGGTTTGCACACTTCACGAGGTAGCTACTTGCTTTCCATAACCCGACTGCCTGTCAAGCTACTGAACATTGATGACATTAATGAAGAATTAGGGTAAATCCACGAATAAATAAGATCGGATTATGCAATAAATTTGTTTCTATTTGCGATTTGACAGACTTATTTCAAATAGTACAGAGTTTTCAAATATATACGAGAGTTTCATTCTATTTTTAACATTTCTCATAAGCGCACAGAGCTCACCTTCCTTCGAGTGAAATAATTTCTGCATGTATACACAGGTCTATTGTAGAAGAGTGAAAAGGCAAGCTTCAGCCATGGCTCCACGGAAAGCTGCGAAAGTGAATGTCAAGTTTGCAGCACAGGGTTCAGACAACGTCTCAGATACTTCACCTCGGACTGGTGGCTCAGTACCTAGCTGGTCGTTTGTTTCAGATATTCTGCAATCTGAGTTGGTGAACTATTCAGACTCCGATGACAATGATAACGAAAAGGACGACTTGAACACTAAATACAAGATAGTTGTTCAGTCTGGTATGCACCGGGTTGCAACCAGACCACGGTTGCTCCCATACTACAACATGATCCGATGGGCATTGGATCACATAGACCTACCCACCAGAACTATCATAAGAGACCAACGGACCACGGTCGGAACTTTTAGACCAGAGCATATCAAAACCATGTACAAGCTCCAAACAACTTCTGAATACACATATGATGCTGAATTCCTGGAGGAATTCAAAAAGAAGGAGTGCACAGAATATGACAAAACCATGCCAGGTTTGATAAAGGATTGGGTTTCGCACTCCGCGAAATTCAAAGCAAATGACCAGGGCGTGTATTCAATTGCTTTGCTGGAGCCACAGTATATGTATGTGGCAATGATGACATGCCGAATTTTCAGAAAGGAGGATACAACACATTTCTACATGGCGTGGGTACCTCTCATATTTCGGGTAGCAGAAGGTTGCTCATTTAATTGGGCAAAGATACTCTCGGACAGCTTTTTCAACTGGGTCTCTGAGTATTGGGACCAGAAGGCAAGTGGGAGACCATCCTCATTCTTCATGTCTGTGTATATCATGGACGCAATATGTTCCATGACACCGTTCCCTTTGATGAATTGGGCTTGGAATCCAACCCAAGAAAAAACTGTGCATGAGCATCATGACAAACTGTGGGAAAATAAAGCAAATAAATTTATTTATGAGATTTTCAACTGGGTGATGGTGCCCCTGCACATCACCATTTTTGGTCGTTCGCCACCTTGCATCTCGGATATCATTGCTGCAAATCTGAATGGTATCGCGGACTGGTATGTGGAAGTAGAGTTCTCCTATTTCAGAGTGTTCGGAGCTACTGTTCCCTCGCTTGCGCTACCACTGTTCATCCCCGACAAGCTGGCCTGTCGTGAGATTGCCCGACAAACAGTGATCGGCAGAGTGAGTAAAGAGCTCAAAGCATCATCGAAGAAGGTATGGCCATTTTTCCCCGTTCGGTTCAATTCTTATTCTTTATTGGATTTTGGGCATGCTAAAGCTGAGGCTACAACCTTAGAAGACTTGAGTTTGGTCTCTATTGAGTATAAAAAGCATGATCCTCAGAAAATTGTAAGCAACCATTTGGCAAATTGTGGGCTGAAGAAGTTTGAACACGAGTGTTCACCCTCGGATGATATTTTCCGAGGGGCGAGGTCTTATGGGGAAGTGCTAGTTCGAATCCGATCTTTAGCACCCAAAGACATGGCATCTGTTTTAAAGTTTCAGAAGCATAGACGAAGATGTCTCCCCATTGTGCTAGGAGGTTTAGGTATTTCCAAGGATAAAAATAAGGATGCTGAAAGTTTCGAGGGTCAAATTTCTAACCCCGAAAAACACTAGGAAGGGGAGCATGAGAAGAATCCCGAAGTAGGAGAAGAGACTACAGACCCACCCAAGGAACATAAGTCAGAGGTGGAAGTAAGAAATACAGACCCGCCAGAAACCCAGAATCCAGAGACTGAGATGAAGGCCTCTGATCCTCCGAAGGAGCAGGACTCAGTCATCACACCAGGAAAGGCAGCAAAGAAGATCGGGGAACCCATCATTTCTGTCACCCCCTTGTAGTCAACGCAAGAAAATATAGAAGAAGGATGGATTTTCGGTGAAGAACTAAGGCCTATCAGAGCAGAAGAACTTCCCCCAAATGAGTTCTTCTTTGACAAAAAGAGAAAAGCAGTTGTGAAAAGGGAGTTCTACCAGGATGAAGGATCAACTGCTAAAAAGTTCAAAGTGATGACAGATGGTAAGAACAAAAAGAATGATGAATTCGCCACAGAGATTGCAGGAACGCTAGGAGTGTATGCGTCGACGAATCAATTCTCGGTCGGGATGTTAAAAATTCAGCTTAAAAGAAAGAATCGCCTGAACAAGACTCTTGAAGCCAGAGTAGTTTTGGCAGCAGAAAGCACTAAGAGTCAGGCGAGTGGGGAAATAGAACTCACTTGATTGGCTGATAAAAAGGAAATAGAAGTCCTCAAAACCAAGTTGGAACAAGCGCATTCAGTGATCCGAGATGGTCGGATACAGTCGGGTCAGCAAAGGAGTACGATCACAGAGCTGCAGGCTCAGTTAGAGGTCGTTGAAAGTAGGGTGATTGACATTGAGGGGTTTAAATCTAGAGCTATCGATATTCAGAGCAGGATCTCTTCTGCACAACAGAGTCTGCTAGACAAAGTGGGAGTGATTCGAGAAGATTTCCTGTTAATGCATCGGATTTCTGAGAATCTGATTGTCAAAGAAAAGAACGCAGAGGCTACTCAGGTCGCCTTTCAAGAGGCAGTGATAGCTACTAACAACATATTTTCAGCAGGTTCTCCCGGACTCACCATCGCTAAACAAACTAGAGGTAATATTT
Source organism: Picea sitchensis (assembly GCA_010110895.2). Classification (NCBI taxonomy): domain Eukaryota; kingdom Viridiplantae; phylum Streptophyta; class Pinopsida; order Pinales; family Pinaceae; genus Picea; species Picea sitchensis. Next base: position 40,228 of record SNQJ01S0002348.1, on the reverse strand, counting down.
TGTTAAAGGATTGGGAACATAATATTACCTTAAGCAAGGAATAGGCCCAAAAAATAACCAATTCATTAGAAGAAGCCTTCAATGCTATAGATGGCGAGCTGTTAGGAATGGAGAGTGGAGGTGACTTAGAGACGTTGAGGCAAATGAATGTAGATTAGATTTCCCTCAATCTGAAGGAGAAGAATGAGAGAGATTCAGAGGATATCTCTAAGATGGATAGGATGGACATGGCTCAAGTCGACAAACACTTAATTCAACCTAACGCACAACTTAGTGCCCTTGACATCATTGATGCACAAATAGGTGATAAGCTTCCACAATTAGCTCGAGAATGCTATTTCACCGAGGCCAGCTGTCAAGCGGAACCTTCGCAGCTTGTATCCCAGTTTGTGGACAAATGTATCATATGCACCCAATCCACGCAAAGACAAGCACCTGGCACCTTTTGAAAATAGAATAGGAGAGATGGAGTGATTTCGCTCCTCCCAGCTGTCAAGCGGAACCTTCACAGCTTGTATCCCAGTTTGTGGAAAAATGTATCATATGCACTGAATCACGCAAAGACAAGCACCTGGCACTTTTTGAAAATAGAGTAGGAGAGGTGGAGTGATTTCGCTCCTCTCGTTTGTAACTGAATTGATGAAACCGTTGAGTTTCTAAATTGGGGGGAAAAAATTTGTATAAATAGATCACAAAAAGAAGAAGAAGGGGCTGGACCTTTTGGTATTGATGGTAATAGAGTTTTTGCATTGGAGAAGTTAATACTAACAAATTTGAAGATTCCCGATTCCATCACGACTGTACTTCAAGTTTGTTTCTTTATGTTTCATGTTTTATTTCATTCTACTTTCCATAATTGATGTGTATCGCTATTCTTTAGTACGACCACTACTATAGCGAAGGAATTTCATCTTTCTATAATTGGTTATTGTCTTTCCTCTACACCAACTATCAGCGGGTGTAAGACCAATTTGCATTTACAGAATTATATATTTATTCACACCATGTCAATTATTTCTATACTAATTTCTTCTTCTGTGTATGTGTGAGTTTTCTATGGACAGGAACCATACGTTATCTATAGCTAAATGTTTTTCTTTCATCCCACATCTTTTTACTAAAAATAATATAGTTACGGGAAAGGGCCTTCAGTTTGCATTCCTATTTTGTTCTTCATGCAAAACTTTCTCTTTATTTCGACCAAATCGAAACAATTTTGAAATCTCTCTTTAAATCATTTCTTACTGGTACTGTTCCTCAATGACTATCCCTGCAGCAACTCAACCTAATATTCAACCCAGACTATCTAATCAAACACATATTGCTTTAAATATTTTTGACACAATCCTTAAAACTGCTAACACCCGGGAGGAACTGGAACGTTCATGGGCAGCCATTGAACAAGATATTAATACCCAGGAACAGTTGGAAGCTAGACAACGAGAACGTAGAAACCCTCATTAGTTTCCTATACCGAAGGTTAGCGTAATATTTTTATAAATCTTTAATATACTTTTGAATGCCTTGACACTGTACTTTTAAGCCTTAAGTACAGACTCAGGAACAACATCTTTCTGGCGCCGTTGCCGGGGAACAAAGTTACGAAATCTTTTCCCTGGGAAAACGACAAACTATTTCGTTGATAGTGTTACTCTTTGATAGTGAACATAGAGTGCACACAGTTTTAAGGCTTTTTTAAATCTTTCACTTGGCGACTCCACTGAAAACACAAACTGGCGTCTGGTAGAAAGAATACCAGAGAGAACCCGAATGGAAAGCTGATTATGCCTGTTAATGATCCTGAAATTTTTTTAAGAGCGAGAGGCTCAGTCGAGGCAACCGCTACATTTTATAAACCCAAAAATCCACTTTTAAAGACTAAATTCCCTTCAGAACCTCCTACTTCCTGCAGCCCTCTGTCTGATACCAAATATCCCAAAACAAACTACTCTAAATTTAGGAGTGAGATCCATCAGACTTTCCCATCTATAAACAAGGGAAAGGGTCCTTTAGAAAGATCATTGTCATTTGACATACCAGCCTTTCTTCGGCAGAACTTCCCAGTTTCACCTGATTCAAAAGAGCGTGTTACACCCTCATTTCCTACTCCCAATTCGATGGCAGGCGTTGGAGGAGGAGGTGGAGGACAACCGAATGTCCCTCCTCCCAGAGTATTTGAAAAAGTAGCAGTGAGATACACTCCCCTGGTTTTACCCGTTCCCCTCCATGATTTACCTGAAAACTACATCAAAAATCTTCCTAAGTTCATTGGGGAGGGAGATATAACCGCAGCCGAGCATATAAACTTCTTTGACCAGTTCGCAGACATTTGTGGTATTGAGCACGAGGATGTCTATTCGAGACTACTTGTCCAGACCTTCGAAGGACAGGTCCGAACTTGGTTTCGAAGTCTTCCTGCAGCTTCTATTCGGACATATGACGCCTTGGAAGATGCTTTCCTCAGACAATGGGGAGAGCGAAAGGATCACTTATATTACCGTACCGAGTTTGGGTCCCTAAAGAAAAAGAACTCAAAAACCGTTATGGAATTTATTCTGAGATTTAACAAACTTTATAATAAAATTCCAGCCGCTGTTAAACCTTCCGAACCCTCAGCCAAAGTAACCTTTGCGGGAGCTTTTGAACCTGATTTTGCATTGCTTTTGCGAGAAAGAAGAGGAGCCACCCTGAATAGAATGCAAGACGATGTTGTCGAAATAGAATCTAATATGATGGCTTCAGGTAAGTTAAAGGCTAAAGTAGAAACAATCAACCGTGAAAATAGATGCTATAGGGAACCAGCGAGTCCTTTCGGGTCAAATAGATACACTGACGATAGAGTAGATGATATGGCCAGAATAATTAAAGAACTGTCTAACAAAATATCTAGGATGGAGTTGGATCAGGCTAAAGCTGATTCTTCTAACAAAAAGGACTTCAGGAGAAACCCAAATCCCCAAAATCAACAGAGGCAAATAAAGAATGAGGAACAAAAAATACAAGCTCCACTAAAAAGCGAAAATTTTATAGGAGCAAATGACCTCCAAGATTTCAGAGATTCGGAAGATGAAGTCGCGTGTCTCGGTGATGAACGTTCGCAGCCATTTTTGACCAGGGAAGACTATGAGAAGTCTTTAAATACCCCTCAACCATCTAATGAAGAGGAAGAAGGTGATCATACTGACCTCTGCGTATCTCAACCAGAAACAAAAATGATAGCGGCTGATTTTCAACCCAAATACAATCTGAGATCTAAAAATAAGCCCACCTCAACTGACCAACCTAAGAGAATCCTGCAAAGGGGTCAATCTCATGAACCTCCTTTGGAAGAGACATTGTTACCCAACAATAAA
>SNQJ01S0002348.1:18219-36865 GCA_010110895.2 Picea sitchensis | reverse complement strand
CCCCCCGGACTCTGCAGAGGGGGTACCCCCCCTCTGCACTCCCCCGCGTGGAAGAGTGTACATACTTATGGGGTGTAAATACTTCAAGGGGTATAGACACGACTGAAAGCAAAGGACCTCTGCATCAGGAAGATAATTAGGCTCCACAACCAACATTTTCCCACTTTGTTACCTAGTTGGTTTATACCGACTTTTATCTTGTATCGGTCCCACCTATAAGAGAAAATACAAAAAGAGAACGTCTGAACCGAAGGAGAAGCTTTCACAAGAAAACGTAAAGCCCATCGATTAATTGGTCAGATCTCGAGATCTGGAGAACCATTCCACTATTAAACGCTGGAGAGTCTAATTTGGCCTCAGTGGCGGGTTTGGTTTCTACTGTTGAGTTAAAGGGATCTAGGAACCCTCATCAGAATTGGCACTAAAAGGAGGGCTAATCAATGAATGGATGATAATGTTTTCTACAAAATCTTTCACACAACCTCTAGATTCAAAACAACCCCACATGCATGGCTATTCATTCCCAAGACAACCCACACACACTGAGTACTCATGAAACGAGTAACTCACCCTAGCCAAAGGAATAACATATATTCCCTTATATACCTTACACTCTTCCTCACGATGATTTGAACCAATTTAGAAGGATCACAAGAGATTACGCCCAAAAGATCAGTGCATTTCCCTTAGCTCCATTACTTCCTCGAAGAAAAAAAATAAGCATACCAGTGGTCGAGTCCCCCGACCAGGTTTTTGTGCACACAATAGAATACCTAATATATTTCTCCCTCACCAAAATCAAACATCCTATTAATATAATCCCCGAAACACTAGCTGCAGGGATGATTTTAAGGATGGAAATTTATTTTAAAATGTAGAAACCTTGGCGAATCTTACTAATCCTTCATATGCCAACTATAAATGTTTGGCGATATTTTTGTAAAAATATTCAAATTTCTAAGGAATTTATATAGTTTTTATAAAATTTTGGCAATTTTTAAGGTAAAATAATTTTATCCTATAGAATTTGGGCGAATGATTTTTAAAATGGCGAATCTCATTTTTGGAAAAACCATGGAAAATTAGCCCATGAGCGAAATTTAGCCCCTAAAATCATCCATGACTAGCTGACGACTTCTCTGAGCCCGACGATTTTTCTGAAGAGGAAGGGTTTGACTCAGAACACTCAGTTTCAGGATCGAAAGACATTGAAGATAACAATGATCATAATGAAGAAAGGGGAAACCCACCTAATAATAATCAACTTTGGTTGGCCAGAGATTCTTTGGCCATCCCTAGATGAGTACATAACCTTCCCTGACATCCAGATAAGTTACTCCCTAAATTTGACCCTAAAACCTCAGGATTGCTTGAAGACCATATCAAAAAATTCATATTAGCTATCAGACTGATGAATGTCCAACATGAAGACGTAGTATGCAGGATTTTCCCCTACACTTTTGAGAATTCATCCTCCACATGGTATTTTAAATTACCTGTAGGATCCATAACTAGTTGGACTAAGTTTCAAAAGGATTTTCTAGATAAATTTGCAAAAGAAACCACTACATGATCTTTGATGGCTGAATTGTTTTCCGCCACCATGAGTTCAAAGGAGAAGTTTAAAGACTTCAATCAAAGATTCCCCACTATCTTGAATAAATTCCAACCCGAGGTTAAACCCACTCAGGAGTTGCAAATCGAAGTATATGCTAATGCTCTCCCAACTTTTATTTCCATGTTTTTGAAGAGGGCTGCCAAAGCAACCTTAGTTGAAAATTTTGAAGAAGCCAAAATGATAGAATTTAAAATGAAGGCATGTAAAGAAGGCCAAGTCTCATTAGTTAAGAAAGAAGTTCAACCTCATCCCAGGAGAGAACTACTGTTGACTAGACCCCTGGGGAAGCAAACAGAACAAGGTCCCGAAAAGGGAAATGGAGACATAAAAGACCTACAACGCATGGTCAAGAAGTTGTCAAATGAAATAATAGACATCAAAAGAATTGCAGGGGAAGGAAACCAAGGCTAGAGGCCCTATAAACATTTTTTCAAAATAAATCCACCATTCAAAGCTATTGAACCTCCCCCAATGAACTTGAACATCGATCTGGGAAATGTAGCATTTGAATCTTTCTGTACGTATCACCAAGAGAAACATTCTAAAAGAGACTGCCCACAATGGGTGCATGCTATGAATTTGATGGCCAACAGGTTTCTAGATGAAGTTTCCTTAATCGAACAATCAAGTGGCTCAGTTATGAATATTGTTGATCAGGAAGAAGTTGATCCACCAGAAGAAACAACCATGCTAATATGGGACCCTGACCTACCAATGCCTTTCGATGACCTATTTGAGGTTCAAGAACCACCCGCAGAGGTCTTGGCTATGCAAACACGAAGTAGGGGTCAACCTGTCTCAAACGATCTTACTACTGCCCAAACTTTGGGGGGAAAATCAGCTCCTGATCACCTAAAATTACCTTTTGTTCCCTGAAGAAACCCTATAAAAATCCATACACGAGAGTCAATGAAGCTAGACTACAACATAGTAGAAGACTTGAAAAATTTGAAAGCAAATATATCGGTCATGGACATATGTAGAATCCCTTAGCAAAAGGACTTTCTGTTGCAAGCATTGAAATCAGTAGAAAATCCTACAACAAACACTGACCAAGGTGGAAATCTAACTCCCACAGATCTAAGGAATAAACCAACTGTGAACACATGCTTCAAAGATAAGAAGGGAAAACCTTTTTTCCCACCATTCCTTTTGACATTTGAAGTCTTCAACATAAACCTCCATAATTGTTTTGTTGACGCGGGAGCATCCTCTAATGTCATCTTGTTGTCTATTTGCAAAAAATTAAACGTGGTCCCTCTCAAAAGTGATAAACATGTTATACAACTAGACAGAACATGGGTGAAGGTTATGGGAGAGCTCAAAGATGTAATGATTAGAATAACGACGAACCCTAAATTTGTGCAAGTAATTGACATCATTGTAGTAGATATCCCAAAATCTTATGGATTTTTATTGATCTGAGATTGGTCTGAGAAGTTAAATGGATACTTTAGTACGGAATGGGATCACCTTTGGCTGCCATTAAAGGGGAACATGAACATGATTAGGATTGATAGGGAAATATATCTAAAACATACTGTCACTAACTTAGAAACCCTCAATGAACCCTCATTGAAAGATTTCTCTGTGCTAGGCAATTATTCCTGTGACTTTGATTTCGGGAATTTTTCTCCCCTCTCATATGATGTCCCTCTTATTCAAAACTTCGAAATTATTTTTCAAGAAAACTTGCCAACAACGACAGAGGAAACCCTCTTTTGTCAAGGACCTGCATTAGAAATCACAGAACAATTAGGAGGAAAGGAGGAAAGTGGTAGAAAAAGGGAAACTAACAAATTTTTCTCACCAATTTGGACCTTATATTTTGATGGATCTAAATCGCAAGAAGGGTCAGGGGTAGGGTGCATCCTCATTAATCCAAAAGGTAAATGAGATTTCCTATCCTGTAGAATAGAATTCGAGTGCACAAACAACAACGTTGAGTATGAAGCTCTGGTACAAGGGCTAAAGAAATCCATATACTTAAACGTTAAATAATTGAAGGTTTTCGAAGATTCTGAAATCATCGTCAGACAAGAAAGGAACAATATAAATTGCAACTCTCCACTCCTAAAGAATTACCAACAAGAAGTACATAGGATAATAGAGAATTTCCAAGCCTTCAACATTACAACGATCTCCAGAACAAAGAACATTCTTGTTGATTCTCTAGCCACCGCTACCTTAAGGATATCACCTCTAGAAGACTATGAAGCCTCCCAGTTCAATATGGAGCTTCTCTACAAACCGTTAGTGCCCAACAATATTTATAATTGGAAGGTATTTAAAGGATATGAATAGATCATAAAAATTTTGACTAATCAGGATAATTTTAAAGACTTGGCTATTGACAATGAAGTATTCCAGGAGAAATTAGTAGAAATTGATCCTCATACAAATCAACTGACTGACAAACCAAGGTCTCACATGATACTGAAAGGGGTAGCTGATTTAGATAACCTTTTTGACTTAAGAGAGAGATTCAAAGTGTCAACCAACACAAAGATGGGAAGTTCATGTCCCATATATGAAATTATAAATATAGGAACCCTGGAAAATCCCAAGAATATAAATCTCAGAAATATGGTATCTAAAGAGAAAAGGAAGGCCTATCTTAAACTTTTTAGACAATATCAAGATTTGTTTTCTTGGTCCTACCGAGATATGAAAAATTATGATACTTGTATCATTAAACACACTATCCCATTGAAAACGGAAGTGAAACCCTTCCAACAGAAGTTCCGGAAATACCACCCATCCCTGGAGCCTCTCATGTGTCAAGAGTTAAAGAAACTACTATATGCCAAGATTATCTTACAGGTTAGACACTCGACATGGGTACAAAATTTGGTTCCTGTGAGTAAAAATTCTGGGGATATCCGCCTATGCATAGATTTCAGAAACCTGAATAGAGCTTCAGAAAAGGACAACTACCCAGTCCCACCAATGGAGTAACTCTTGCAGATCGTGTCAGGCTCTGATATTTGTTCCCTACTAGATGGTTTTTCAAGTTACAACCAAGTTCTAGTTTCAGAGGAAGGCCATTTGAAAACTACCTTCCTAACTAAGTGGGGAACCTTTGCTTATAAACGTATTCCCTTTGGGTTAATAAATGCAGGGGAAACCTTCCATAGGGACATGGATGTAGCATTTCGAGGACTAATCAACAAATATGTAGTAGTCTATTTGGATGACGTGACTGTGTATTCAAAGAACATAGAAGATCACATCCAACATTTAATCCAGATATTCGAAATGTGTAGGAAATACGATATATCCTTAAACCCTAAGAAAACTATTTTTGGTGTCGAGGAAGGTAAGTTGTTAGGCCACATTATATCTCAAGTAGGCATTCGCATAGACCCAGAATGGATTAGGGATACAACTCAACTTCCATTACTCCACAACAAAAAGGCTATGCAATCATTCTTTGGAAAAATTAATTTTGTGAGGAAATTCACCCCCAATTTCACTGGAACGATCAAACCCTTACAAAAAATTATCCATAAAGATGTTGAATTCATGTGCGACGATGAAGGGAAAAGTGATTTCAGCAATATTAAGACTGTGATATCTCAATCCCCAGTGTTGCAAAGTCCTGATTTTAGCAAAGATTTATTCCTCTATAATTTCGCCTCCAACCAATTGTTAGCTGCAGTTTTGAATCAGAAGGATGATGAAAACAATGAGGCCCCGATATCATTCATGAGCACTAATCTCCAAGGGGCTGAACTAAATTACCCTACTATAGATAAGAAGGCTTATGCAGTATACAAGGCAGTAAAACAATTCAGATCTTACATCCTTAAGAACCATACCAAATTCATTGTGCCTCACCCTCCAGTCTGATCCCTATTCACTCAACAGGAGATGGGGGAAAGAAGAGGAAATTGGATGGCAGTAATCCAAGAATTTGATATAGATATAAAACCTGTTAAACTGGTTAAGCGACAAGGGTTATGCAAACTGGAAGCGGAAGCCCAGGATCAAGTAAATGAAGACCCCATATGGGAGAATGAATTAGCATTATGGTGTGGTGAAGATTCATACGTATCCCCAGGGCAAGAGTCTTGATATGAGAAACTGACTTACCTCTTGCATCATGGGGCTTGCCCAAAAAACTTAAACCCTAGGGAAAGGAGAGCCCTTAGGTTAAAATCTACACAATATCACCTCATAAATTTGGTGCTCTTCCGTGTTAATTATGATGGGGTACTTTTAAGATGTCTTGAACATGAAGATGTAGACAAAGTTCTGAAGGAGATCCATGATGGTCCTATAGGTGGACATTTCGCAGGAAACATGACCACTCATAAAATACTGAGAGATGGCTATTATTGGCCTACTCTGTTCAAGGACACTCATACATATGCTAGGAACTGTAATACATGTCAAATAAGCATGGGGAGGGAAAAGAGAGAAGATCTCCCACTCCAACCTGTGGCCTTCTCTAGGCCATTCGAGCAATGGGGGTTAGATATCATAGGAGAAATTACACCAAGTTCTTCAAAACAACATAGATACATACTAACTTCCACAGACTACTTCACGAAATGGGAAGAGGTCATCCCTTTGACTCATGTAAATGAAAAGGTGGTGATCCAATTCATAGAACAACAACTAATCACAAGGTTCGGTGTGCCTTCCGTCTGTGTTTTGATAATGCAGCTTACTTTTCTTCCACCTTAATAATAGAGTTTTCTCTAGACAAAGGAATCATAATTAGATACTCTGCAAACTACTATCCACAGGGGAATGAAGTGGAAGAATCAACTAATAAGAACCTAGTGAGGATATTGAAGAAAACAGTTGCAGAAAACCAGAGGAATTGGCATTCACTTCATAATTATTTATGGGTCGATAGAGTTAAGCCCAAGGAAGCCATAGGGAATTCCCCATACTTTCTAATATATGGACAAGAATCCATTCTCCCAAACGAGCTATATCTTCCATCTCTTCAACTTGTTCAAGATCCGAGAGGATAACCCTCATCAGTCATACAACAAAGAATTGATACCCTCCTCATGCTAGAAGAAGAAAGGGATAAAGAAAAATTAAGTTTCATAGCTCATCAATAGATAGTTAAAAGGTGGTTAGATAAGCATAAAGCCAAAGAGAAGAATTTTGAAGTGGGAAACTTGGTCCTAAAATGGGACAGAGCAAATGAACCCAAAGGAAAACATTCTAAGTTTCAGAATCTATGGCTCAGAACTTTCCAGGTGGCCGATAATATTGGGGTAGGAACATATCAGTTGAAGAATCTAAGGGGGGAACTTGACGCCTTCCCGATGAATGGCCAAGCCCTAAAACAATATTTTCATTAAAAAAAAAAAACATTTTATTTTTGTGTGTGCATTTTCAGGATGTTTTGTTTTAGGAAGGTCGATTATGGAATACTTTTTGTTTTTGTTTTTTGTTTTTTTTCTACTTCTACACTTTTGAAGATTGTGTTTCACAATATGGTGGTTGACCTCAATTTATACGAAATGACAAACTCTTCTCCTGACTTATCGCTCACATACAACACAAGAAGCGCTAGAGGACCTGCGATTATTTTAAGGGGTTCTCTATCTAACCTATGCAGATGAACAACCTTGGAAAATTGATGAAGTGTCTTCTTGGTGGTCTGATAAAACCTTAAGGGAAATATGGTAAGCTGGAAAGGACTACATGTACCTCAGAGACAGAGCTAGAAAAATTTCACCTTAACCATCTCATTTTGAAAATAACAGACGTCCTCCTCTCCCACTCACTCAGGGCATTATGTCAAAATAAAATCAACTATATCAATTGAGCACATAGTAGGAGAGGGTATGCATATAACTCCATCGGGGCTATGGACGCTCGTTGGAAGTGGAGCAAGGTATGTGACGTCAGGGATATGGACGCTCACTGGCAACAAAGCAACACCGTAGCAAGTGAATAAGGGTAACTAAAGGGCCTAGTTCTACTGAATGATTTAATATACTCTTGTCAAAGGGGGCATGAGTTAGAGTTACAAGAAACGAAGGAAAAATAAAGATTGAAAACCCCACAGGTAGGCCCAAATGCACCAACCAGGGAATTTCAAATGCAAGAATAAAACAGACTCTGATAAAAAACCAATTAAGTTCTTAATCAACTTTTGAATCGTCTTCACTTGAGCCCGAGGTAGGAACAGAGATTCTGCTTTCACCCAGTAATTCACCATTTTTTGAGCACTCAACACACCCTAAAAATCCTCTGTTGATTTTTTGATTTTTGGGTACCACTTGATCTTTTGCACTGTTTTGATTTAACTTCATTTCAAGAAATGTTTTGTATTTTCATATTTTCATGATTCTCATCACCTATTCAGGTTTTTTTTGAACATATAAAACCCCATGATTTAAAAGGCCTTAAGACCTGAATAAATAATTGATAACTGAAACACTTCACTCGATGCGCTCAGATTCGACATCGCAAGGAATTCAAAGAAGGAAACGAACCACTCGGGAAAACTCAGTCACTAAGCATCGATCTCCATTGGCATCGGCAAAAGGAATTTTTTGTTTTTATCAAAGTCTTGCATAAGGATATCGTCGATAGCCGATTCCACTTCAGCGTCAGTAAAAGACGAGGGAAATAGATGTTAACAAAGAGTGAAGAGATGTCGTTGATAGCCGATGCCCAACGCACTTATCGAAATCGGGGAGAAACTTAAAATATTGCAACAAACATTCTGACCGCGCTAAAAGTTATTCCCAATCGTCGATCCTCGATGCGTTTTCAGCATCGAGACTTTTTCAAGGGAGCTAATCCGAAGAAATAACTTGATAGATTTATTGTTGATCATTGACCTTGGATACTTTTCAACATTGACAAACTAAGGTTTGTTTTAGAATGAATAACTTAAGGAAATTCCCGACTCCGATTGATACATGCGAATTAGGTCACCGGTCTTCAACGCCACGTGTCTTTACCAAATTGGAGAACCGTATGGTATAGTTTTACCCCGAGTCATTATTGGTTCCCTAGGTCCGAGTCACACCTCTGAATCAGCTTTTCCATGATAGCATTGTATGGTGAGATTGATCAGTGTCAGATCTTTTTTCTGAAGGACATCAACAAAAACATTCATAACACATCCCCGATCCCCAATCCACCCACTGAGAGAGCGACATGATGGGACATTTTAGCATTAGATATGATAGGATTTTGAGAATTTAAGGAGCTAATTAATACCAAATCTCGCATTAGTTTCTACCTCGTGTGACAATCAAAACATCCATTTAAAATCATCAATAGATCACATCACCACCCACTCCTCTACCATCAACCCATGATGAATTTAAGTTATGGTGATTCAACAAAACATTTGTTTAAATTTCACTCATCACCCAAATTGAATGGATGATGCGACACAGTAAGTTCTTCCCTAGTTTAAATTCCCTTGAGTCATTGTAAACTAAATCATTCTGTGCGTGAGGAAATTCAGAGCATCCGAAGAAGCAAGACGAGTAATTCGAAGGCTGCAGAGATCCTGTGAGTATCAAAATAACCAAGTTTTAGCAAGCTTCACATGTATGTATCCAATTCTATAAATTTTACATGGCTACAAATTATATGTTTCTTATATAGTTTTGTTCTTCACACAGTCTCTGAAGGTTTATTTTAGTTGCAGGAAAAATGCCACCAAGAAATCCAACCACCAAACGATCGTCGAGGGCATCGAAGCTGAAAGAACCAGAGATAGGCGAAGGCTCCTCTCCAGGGGCTGAAAAAAAATTAGAATACACTTTGAGACTGGAACCAGTCATCAAAACAACAATGAAGAAGGTTTTTATTCATCCTCCAGCCTTTGGAGATATAGAGGGAAGCACAAGGTCCAATATGGCACTCCCACATTGGGGAGAACACTTTAACAATATCAGCCGGGAGGAATACCTAGAATATATCCCACACAGTGATCTAAATGTAAGAGTTCTTGACGACAGGGTGTTCTCAAACATCTGATGATCGAACCTGCATATGGTGGCAAGAAGAACCCCTATTTTCCCTTGCATTGAAGTCCTGAAGTGGCTCATCAACCACACAGAAACACAAAAATGTTTAATCAATGATTACAATGGTGGGTGTTTCAGAGTGTTTCTATTGGTAGAGGTTCAGAAATACTACAAGCTTAGAGATCCTGAGGAGCGGCTGAACATATACTTCATGGTGAAGATCTACAAATGCCACGACACCAGCTGGGTAATGGCCTCATGGTGGAGGGAGGACAAGAAGTACACCAACTGGAGCATTGGTTGGTACGGGACGACCAATTTGAGGGAGCCATACATCTATTTGATGGCTCTCATCTATCGATTATATGGAGAGAAGGAATGCTCCATATTTTCAAAAGCATGGATGCCCTTGGCTTACACAGTGGTGATCTCCGGGAGTACTTTCAACTTGGGAGCGATAATTTCTAAACAACTGATCATTTTTATACAAAAATCTCAGATGCCGAAGGAAGGAGAGACACCAAATTTCTACATGGCATCATATTTGCTTGATGTCATGTGCGCTAGAAACATCTTTGTCGACATGAATATGAGCTGACATGTTGCAGATCTCCTAGTCCACATCTATTTCAATGTGCTATGGGAGAACATGTATAAAAAGTCTTACTCCCTCATCTGTGATGAATTCATTGTGTGAATTTATTTTATTCTATTTAAGAAGGAATGCTTGAGACTATCGACTGCGGCCAAGAACATGATCTCCAAGGTAGGCCACTGTTACATGGACGATCGCTACGCCTACATCAGGGTGTTCGGGGCCAATGGAGAACCACATATCTTACGAGCTCATGTCCCAAACCGATTTTTAGTAGGATAAATATGCTATCAAACCATTTTGCAAGGCTACAATGCCACCCTGGTCAAGGACAAGAAGCGAGAATTCATACCCTATGGTTTCCATGTAGGGTTCTACTTGGTAAAAGATACAGCTCAAGTCAAACAGGAAGGGTTGAGCCAACTCGAGTTCAGATTCCAGATAGGCTAATTCCAAAAGCATGACCCAAAGGGCCTGGTCTTGCAACATGCTTCACAAGTGTCATCCTGTTGGTCATACACCCACAACAAATTCGAAGATGAAGTCTTCATAGAAAATGCCCAGGATTGGGACGAGGTGGTAGCAAGGATGGTCAACCCAAAAATGACCAGGTTTAGGGCCATGAGCCTGGATAAATAGGTGATGACAATAGAGTAGTCATCTCAAGAGGCCCTCAGATCCAGTGAAGAAATCAGAGCGACAAAGGCAACATAGGTTCCCCTGGTGGCTTGGGTGCAGGATAAGGTATTTCCTATGACAAAGGATGCATGGGAAAGGGGTTTCTCATGATAGAACATGCACAATGAGTAATTGATTAGCTGTAGAAATACCTAGACCTCGTAGGAATTACAAGGGACCCTACCGACAACCTAGATGAAAGTCGAGTAGGTCCAAGTAGCCCTGAGCTAATACAAATTGATGAAATCGTCGGGTTAGATAACCTTGAATTTACAACGCCACATGCCGGGTCACATGGGGACGTTTCAGTTCAACCAGAGATAGCAAGAACATTAGGTAGAGCAGGTGCACCAAACCACTTCCATGACTTGATAACAATCTATGATAATGAAGAAAGTTCGAAGGTGTCCCTGGTGACTCTTGTGCATATCACAGAAGAAAAAGAGCCCGAGAAGGCATATTCCCCAACTCCCGATGCTCGAATGAAGGGCCTTCCACAGAATGACTAGGAGGTCGAAAGTGTCTTATACACTGAGATACTTGATGTACCAAAGACCCAAATGGACAGTCTGACAGACGAGCCAAGGTCGGGTGAACAAAAGGAAGAAGTTACACATTATGAAATCGACGTCTCAACAGCCGATTATCAAGTAAGTACTGAGCCTACCCCTGATGCTTCAATTTCAACTGGTACTCAACCTACCAATGAGCAACAACCAGAGGCCGAACCTTTAGAACACACGAAATAAGTTCAATAACCCAATCTTGAACAGATACACACTGTTAGAGGCCTGGGAAATATGCTTACCTGGGGAGATCAACAAATCCCTGAACTCGTGGATGAAGTGGATAATATACAGGCCATCTCCTATGACCAGAAAAGGAAAGCTATCATGATGAGAACCACCAAGAAGAGGAGGATTACTCTAGATCATTGCATCCTCATCACCACCGATGAAAAATTGATCAACACAAAGCATGTCAAGACAGACAAAACTGACACACTATAAACTGGAAGGTCAAATCCGGTCCAGGGTTGTCTAAATAACCCAATTCGTTTGGAATGAAATGACCCGATGGTTTTAATGGCTCCGTTGGCCAACTAAAATCCTAAAAACAATAAAAGAAATGAAACTAATCTATAAATCTATGATACTAATAATATAAGTTTATTAATTACAAATCTCCAAATGGAAACACAAATATGTGCCTATGATTATAAATAGTTTATGTACGGCATACAAGATTTACTTGACATCTTCTGAAACAAGTGTTTTTGAAAGTGTTTAAAAGAGAGATAAAGAAAGCACATACATTTTTTGTTTTCTGTTGAATATTTGAAAGTCTAACACTAATGAATGCTAATATAATATAATTGAAATAAGAATAGATAAATAGTCAAAGCTAATTCAAGTTGTTCTTATTTCAATGATAAATAATTTAATTAAATAACAAGTAAACTAACCTATAACTCATCGACTAAGCTAGATTTATCTTCATGTGCAATTCAAGACTCCAAATTGTTCTGCGTGTGAGTGAAACCTGTAACAGAATAAAAATAATACTCCCAGAACAAACTCAAAGGTGCATTTGAGCAATAATATAACAACAAAATGATAAATATGCATATCTGATGACCTTATGATAATCAATACTTATAAAGAGAGGAAAATCAATTCAAAGCATTAATGTGATCCATAATTTAATATTTAGAATAAAATAAAAAATAATTAAATGGCAGATTGATCACATATGTAAAAGGGAACAACAAATTACAGACATCATCAAAATACTTAATAATATGAAATACCATACGATAACCAGACTAAAGTTGTATCAAACGTAATAACATTTCATAAGATGGAAGAAAAAAAACATAATGGGTTAAGCGTCGCACAGGACTAAAGCCAAATAGTGAACAACTTCTCCATATTAGTGTTCAAAATTATATGTCCATAATGTATCCCAGCCAAAGATGTATTTACTACTAAGAGTGACCAATATTTAAACTAGCTTAGGATTCACATATTCTTATTATGCAAGATAGAGTACAATCCCCCCAAAATAGATAGTATTACAAAAATAGTGAAACTAGAAACCACTCCTGTATGAGTTGGTTTGTCAAAATAATAACAGGGTTTTATCAACATAAAAGAAAGAAACTATTGAATAATAGAGCGTATGATCCAAGGCGTTTTCTCCATGTAATTAGCATCATAATCATCAATTTCTTGTAGATAGAAAAACAAATTTGATATTTAGAAAATAATGCTAACTAATATTTAGAAATAGACTGGCTACAGAATCATAGATTTTGTAGCTAGTCTTATTATAAACAAAGGAAATCAAAATTCTATTTTTCTATTTTGATTTTTTATAACAGAATGAAATAATTTCACACAAAATCATTTTTACCATTAGAAGTTAGCAAATGGAGGATTAGACAGTTCTGAATTTATGATGGCTTTGAAGTTGGTTGTATTTTTGATGATTATATTATCGGATCTCTTGGGTCTTATATTTTCTCTTTCTGTGTGTGCTTTCGATTCTTGGTTCTCTCTTTCCAGTAGAGAATTCTGAGAAGCTATATGTTTTACTTGAGCCTATAACA
Source organism: Picea sitchensis (assembly GCA_010110895.2). NCBI lineage: Eukaryota > Viridiplantae > Streptophyta > Pinopsida > Pinales > Pinaceae > Picea > Picea sitchensis. The sequence continues at coordinate 23,396 of SNQJ01S0002348.1, read as the reverse complement.
ATGAAATATCCCTTTAATAACGTTCTATCCAATCTAAGTAACTGTCACAATGTACTGGTGCAGTGGCAGACCGATAAAGAATGTAATGAGCAACAAGTATTCTGTGATACCCTGTGGCTTGTTTCAAGTCGTGACTATTGCATCAAAACCTTCTTGGCCTTTCAGACATGAGGGTAATCTAGACACGAAGTCATGATGTCCAACTTGGGCAATAGTTTTGTTCCTGGGGCATTGGTTGTCTGGATCTTCCTGAGCCAGGAAATTATTTATCTCTTGATTTGATTAATGATCAGTGACCTCGATCGTAGGGATCGATCTCAAATGATCCTTTTTCTGATTCCTTAAATTCCTAGAAATCAATCGACCAGACCTCTTGTTCATAAAATTCAAATCTAAGCTTTGTTTTTTATTACCCTTACGAAATTTCCTTACAGTAGGCTTATCATTATGGTTCTGGTTAGGTTCATTCGAAAGCACATGAGACGCTTTTCCTTTTAATTCACCCACTACCTGTTCCAATGATTTTTTGGGCAAAAATATACATGGTGATTTCTCAACCATGGGGGTTTTCAAAACAATAGACATAGATTCATTAATTTCATAGCCATTAGGTGAATTGAAACCCTAACTTTCGATCATGGGACTATCAAAACTAGGGTTTACATTTAAAGGCAGGTTCACTTTATTGTCGGCCTGGGAAAAACCATTTCGGCTCAGGAAAATCTCCCAATTGTCCCTGATTTGTGATAGATGTGATAGCAACAAGATTTTAACGACCCCATGATGAAAAAGACTCGACTGAGAGTTCATTCTCTGTCGCTTATAGCATTTTGACATTTTGTAAAGGCTTATTAACAAGTAGAATGACATGTTCAAATCAAACCTTATGAATAACATGAGCAATTATATGTGGTATAAAAATACCAAACCATATCGGCCTTCACATGTGATAAATTGTTTCAAAATTAAAACAAGGTTGTGCCACCTAGGTTTCATAAAGGAAATAGGAATACCTTTAGGGAAACAGGTGGATTTGCGGGAAACCATGAACAAGCTTCATGGAACATCCTCCAGTTTGGCATTTTTAAACCACTTTTCGCCTTCTAGCAGGAGTCTTGTCGCCCGGGCTATGAAATCTTCTATTACCTCCAATTGCACATCCTCGACCTTGGCCCTAAAACCATCAAATGTTGTGCAAAGGCCTGCATGACTGCGTAGTTGTAGCCTTCGAATTTCTTGAGGAAGATATCCCAACCATGGGCCTTCAGGTCATCTATGGCATCATCGTGGGAAAGAAGAGTTTGAAAACCATTCATCTTGATCTGAACCACAGGGGCCATGGCCACTGTGCAATAGACACAAAATACATCACAGGAGGTAGGTTTCGGCTTCCAATAAACGAGAAGTAGAGAGAGGTCTGTGTAAACTAAAATGGCCCAAAAACTATGAAGTTTTGGGATTTCCATGCTTGATAAAATGAGTTTAGAAGAACGTATAACCAGAGGGCGCGCATAACTATTAACAATTACCCATAATGAAGACCAAACCCTCTAGCAGTATCAAACATAAATTTGAATAATGAATGGGCTCATTAATGCACAGGACAACAGGGTGAGGTGTAGTCATGGGTACATCAGACTAGTACCAAGCGACATGAAGGTTTATATGACTGTTGAGGGCATGAGACCCATATCAAATGTTACCCAATATTTTGTCCAATCATATAGTTCAAAAATTACAACCAAGTGATCGACCAAAGAATCGATTAAGACATGATATCCATAAAACATAAGGATTGTGGTGGTAATTTAATCAATGAATTTATAAAAATTGAAGCTTAGCATCATATGGGTGCCTTAAAAGTGCAAATTCCTAGGTAGGAAATATAACTACAGAATCCTTACCAGGATTTTATTTAAATTCATGCTTACAGTCATGAATTTCAAAACAAAACAAATGAAAATTTAAATGAAAAACTCGTAAGATAAATTTAGCCCAATCATCGACTCGAAGAGTAAAACATAAGCATTTATAAATGCAAGGAGGTGGCAGCTATAGAAAGATATCATCTCTTTGTGAGGATTTTAATTGAGACAAAAATCAACAGAATTAGTGGCTGCTAACAATGGCGACACACTGGGTGAAGCAGTTATCTCTGCATCACCAGAAAAATTATGTTAGGGGCTCAGACAAAATAAAATTTTAGAAACAACTAACAACAAGTCAAGAATTCCGATCATAACTCAGAAAATAACGCAGTTTAGCATTAGATGTATTTCTGTTCAAAAAAATGTAATCTGGTATCTAATTTAGATTACAAGTATAGCGATGTTTATGCAGTTGACTTTGATACTGTTGACAGGGCCACTACTGCCAACAGGCATCCATAGCATTAGCAGGGATGTCAATTAACCCACTCTAGTACCTCTATCCTATCCAAGAGTTGTCCATTCATGATAAAAAAAATCTTCACACTTGATCAAATTTAAATACATACCCGAGGATCTTCTTAAATCCGACATTGCTTCGCTGCTAGTAGGCCTGTTCAGTACCCTGACGAAGTTTCCTTGGTATCATGCATGCATTTACCCACTGTCAGCAAACCTGTTCAGTGTCTCGACGGCTTTACAAACACTTCCCACACATCACAGTGCTTTCAACCCTCTAAAATTTGTTTATAATTTCTAGAACTTCATGATATTCAAGAGGGTGGGGTGATACTGAAAATCTCATAGTTTCGAGTGAAAATTTCGATCATTTACAAATTATTCTTCTGTTTTGATGATCTTCATCACAATTTGGACACTTAGATTTATGTTAAGAAACCATCTCGAGGATGGGAAGGTACAGTTGAGTTGTTTTCCTTAAAACAGGCAAAACGTTACAAGTTTGTTAAGGATAATCGTGTCTTCTTGTAATTTCAATGAGAAACCATAAACATTGATTTAAACAGAAACTTACTTCTGCTGATCTTAGTTTAACATTTACGGTTCAGGTGCTTGAAATGTTAACAGTTGCTACTAATGCATGAGAATTTTGATTCCCTTTCCACAAATTAAATGGTGACTTAGACACAATTATTTAAGAAACAAATCAAAATCAAGAAAAATGAAAAGAACCAAAATCAAAAAACAAAAAAGAAAATTAAAAGTATTTACAAGAGGGTGGATCAGAAATCATCAGGTGAAATACCTCTTGAGATTCTTTCCATTCAATGGGAAAGTGTCTAGTTGTCCCTCCAAATTATGCAGACAGAAAGATGTAGGACCCAATTTTTCAGAAATTACAAATGGTCCCAGCCACAGGTTTTGGAACTTGGTATGTTCCCCCTTATCCTCGTGGGCTTTGTCCCACTTGAGAACCAAATATCCAACATCAAAATTCCTATCTGAAGATGAATTTGAATCAAACTATCTTTTTACAATTTGTTGGTGTTGATCCAGTTTTTGCTTTGCTTGTGTTCTTACCTCCTCTAGTTTTAATAAGGCATTTATTTGATTTTCTAGAGGAGGGCACTCCTCTTCTTGAAATTTCTGCAACAATTGCAGAGAAGGAAGTAATACATGTGGGGGGAGAATGCATTCTCTTCCGTAAACGAGGAAGAAAGGGGAATTACCAACAAAAGATTTTAGAGTTACCCTATCAACCCAAAGTGCATTATACAATGCATTGTGCCAATTCTTGTGATTTTCTGAAACTATCCTTTTACAAATCTTGATTAAATTCTTATTTGTCGATTCTACTAGAACATTCCCTTGAGGGTAATAGCTAGCAAAATACTTTAGTTTGATCCCTTTTCTAGAGTGAAAACGTCCATATCAAGGGACGAAAAATAAGAGGCATTATAAAAAACTAGACATTCAGGAATGCCAAATCGAGTGAAGATATGGGAATTCAGAAAAGACACTGCCTGGTTGGTGTTGGCCACTTTTAAAGGTACATATTCAGACCATCTTGTAAAATAGTATGTTGTTTTAAGGATATACTTGTGCTACTACGAAGATGAGGGATTAATTGATCCTATGATGTCTAGGCCCCATTGCCGAAAAGGTGCATCTACAGTAACAAGTTGCAAAGGAAAAATAACCTTTTTCACTTGTCCTGCAACCTTTTGGTAGATTATACATTTGCGGGACAACATATGGGCATATTTAAATAGGTTAGGCCAATAGTACCCAACCCTTAGCACTTTGTGAGCAGTGGTATCTCCACCAAAGTGACCATCGACTTCACCTACATGAAGTTCAACCAACACTCTTTCGGATTCCTCCTTTTCTAAACAACGCAGAAAAACACCATCAAAGTTCTTTTGAAATAATATATCATTGATTAACTGGAAAGATGCAGATTTAAGCCTAAGTGCTCTTCTATTTTTGGGATCAATACTGCGGGGAGCAGATTCATGCGTTAAATAAAATCTAATGTTCTCATACCAAGAGTTGGGGGTAGCTTCTGCACAACTGATCTGTTTTTTGTTATGATGATCCACGGTTGAGGTGTTTATTTGACTTTCTTGTTCTTCAATTGAATCAGCCACTAGTTTACACAGGCCTTGACCTCTAACAATTTGTGCAGGAGTTATTTCAAGGTCATATTTCTGTAGCGAATTCATCCAATTTTCCCTTTTATCACCCATCTTGTTTTGTATAACAGGTTTCTCACAGCAAGGTAAGGAACAATAACTTTGGTTTTGGATTTCAAAAGGTAAGACTGAAAGTGTTTTACTACTTTGAAAACAACATATGCCTGCTGATATACTGCTCAGTAATTAATTTCTTCTCCTTTAAAATATGAGCTCATGAAGGTGATCCAAGTGGATATCAGTGGCCACCCACCTTTTCAAATTGGCTCAAAACAGTTTTCTAACAATTTTGGTAATTTACTATTTTTAGTAGTTTTTAACTTCCAGGGCCATTTTGAGGCCCTAAACGATGGTTTTTGAGAAAAAGGGGAGAAACATGGATCATAGATAAATTTTGATCACCTAAAAGTTTTATTTCTTGGATAGATCTTTCCAACGAGCTATCGTGCGCCTCAAACGGAGATCGTATGCCAAAGTTATGCCCCTGGGAAGTTGACGTATCAACTACCCCCATCGGGGCCTGCAAACCTTTTGGCTTTTCATCTTCCAGGGTTCGGGTTTTGGATTTTCCTTATGTTAAAAAGGCCCCTAGAGC
>SNQJ01S0002348.1:0-18209 GCA_010110895.2 Picea sitchensis | reverse complement strand
GTAAGAGAGACAACAATATAACAGAGATATAGTGGAAATATAACAAGAGTCACAAATATACAGTAATACACGATTTCTATTGATGAAATAAATGTACAGAGACTGTAAAAGTACAAAGTGAAAGACTCGCTAGAATGGTGGTAGCTTATCTCTGAGAAGAGATATGATGGGTACTCGCATTCGCCAGAAGATGATTATTACAATGAGGCTCTAAGGGCCTTTTTAACATAAGGAAAATACAAAACCCGAACCCTGGAAGATGAAAATCCAAAAGGTTTGCGGGCCCCGATGGGGGTAGTTGATATGTCAACTTCCCAAGGGCGTAACTTTGGCATATGATAGCTCGTTGGAAAGATCTATCCAAGAACTACAACTTTTGGGTGAGAAACATGATCTACGATGCATGTTGCTCCCCGTTTTCTCAAAAACCATCGTTTAGGGCCTCAAAATGGCCCCGAAAGTTAAAAACTGCTAAAAATAGTAAATTACCAAAATTGCCATAAAACTGTTTTGAGCCAATTAGAAAAGGTGGGTGGCCACCGATATTCACCTGGATCAAAAGGCAATGGGTATCTCATTGCTTTCAACATTTTTCTGTGTAAGCACAACAACATAAGATCGATCAGATGCAAAAGTATAAAGAGTGAAATCCTGAGAAAAATCAGGACTCATCAAGGAAGGGGCTTCTATTATTGCTTTTCTAATTCAATCAAAAGCCTGACTTTCTTGTGCTCCCCAATGGTAAAAAGCATCTTTTTTAATTAAATTTTGTAACAGTCTAACCATTTCTAAGAAACTTGGGACAAATCTTCTGACGAAATTAATCTTGCCCAAAAAGGATTGCATGGCCCTTTTGGAAGAAGGAGGGGGAAGTTTAGAAATGGCTTGAGTTCTTTCAGGGTCAATAATCATTCCATCCTTAGACACTATAAACCTAAGTATTTTACCTTGCTCTATTGTAAAGACTGATTTCTTAGGGTTGAGAGATATGCCGAACTTGAGACATCATTCCAGGACAGCCCTAAGGTGAGACAAGTGATCTTTCTTGTTTTTAGAAAAGACAGTGACATCATCAATATAGATCATCACTGACTGGTTAATGAGTCCATGGAAAACAATATCCATTTCTCTCTGGAAAATGGCGTCGGTGTTTATCAGTCCAAAAGGCATTTTCTTGTAGGCGTAAGTGCTCCATGGGGTATGAAAGGTGGTTTTAAGCTGGTCCGAAGGAGACATAAGGACCTGGTTGTATCCCAAAAAACCACTTAGCATAGATAGTCTTTCGGAACCAGACACTTGTTGTATAATTTGTTCCATTAGAGGAGCAGGGTAGTTGTCTTTATTAGACGCTCGGTTTAAGTTCCGAAAATCGACACAGAGTCAAATTTCACCACTTTTCTTCCTTACAGGGACTAAATTATACACCCATTGAGTGTGTCTAACCGAGAAAATTATGTTTGCAATTAGTAATTTGTTTAGTTCCTTTTTAACAGTGGGTTCCAATTTGGGATGCATTTTCCTCAATTTCTATTGAAAAGGCTGAGTCTGGGGATTCATAGGGATTACATGTTGTATGATGTTCGGATCAAATGTTTTAAAGTCACCATACATCCAAGAAAGTACATCCTTAAATTATTTAAATAATTTTATGAAAGAGGATCTTTCTTGCTCAGAACATCCCTTTCCCAGATTTATATTTTGAGGATTATCTCTTGTTCCTAAATTAATAGTTTCATAGATTAAAGAGGAACTATTAGTTTTGCAATTGACTGCCCCTCTAAATTTTTCATGCAAGTCATAATATTTCTCTAATATCACAACAGATCTGGGGATAGAGTTTACTAACTCGGATGTCGATTCAGGAGATCGAGGATCAGATATTACCATGAAGTTTTGGAGATTCTCGTCATGAGTGCCTTCATCAATGACTACATCCTAGAAGGTATCTTCCATATGAAGAAAGTTGATGATCTGTTGGTCATCATCTAATACTCTCCAATTCGTGATCTTATCTGGAATAGATGGCCTGAACAACAATTCAATTGAAAATGCATTAGGGGAAAGACCTTCACCAGGCAACAATTTAGAATCATCATTGGCTAGTAGATCAGCTTCTGAGTTACTCATCCTAGGGATATAATTTATATTAAATTCTGAAAATTTATGCATTAAACTCCATACCTCGGTTTGGTATCTTTTCATATGCGGTGACAAACAATGTATGGCATTTCTTACCCGCTTGACCATGATTTTCGAATCACCAAATACTATCAAATTTTGCACGTTTATATCCAATGCTTTCCTAAGTCCTTGTAGAAGTGCTTCATACTTGGTCGTGTTATTAGTACATTCAAACTCTAATCGACAAGCAATAAAAGTTTTATTACCTATAGGATCGATGAGTACACAACCAACACCTGCTCCTTCTTTGGATTTGGATCCATCAAAATATAAGGACCAGATTTATGCGTCATTAGTGGTACTTGGCATATTCGACAAAGATGGCGTATGAGTATAGGTTGTAACTTCAGATTGCTACTCTGGATCAATGATAGAAGAGATTTCGGTCATAAAGTTACCAAAAAAGGTATTCATTCTCTGTGTTTCAAATTAATTTGTGGATGTAACGAAAGGCTCATTTGTATTGTTCAGATTTGTCACGGTATGCTTAAGGTAATGTTATTTGTTTATCCTGATTTTGTTGGGCTATCCATTTTTAGGCAGCTATAAGTGAGACCAAATTGTAGCAAAGTAACCGTGTAGTTGTTCTGACCAATCTCTGCTTAAAAACAGACCATAAACTTCATGAATATCAACAATGATAATATCAATTATCTGATGAACTTTAGGATTGGATGATAGTCTAATCAACACATTCTTAAGCTCACCAATTACTTTAACGTTCGTTCGATCTAGCTAAATAATTTTGAGATCATAAAGTTTTACTTTTGCATTAACTTTCTGGTGTACAGATAGAGGCATTGCGTTTGATGATGCGCCGTAGTCAACCATACAATTATGTACATTCCTATTAAAATTTTAAAGGTTAATAAAAAAGGTGGAACATTTTTCCATGTGGGAACAACAAAATTCTGCTGATTTTTAATTGTTGTCCCTAAAACAGTTTTATCTACATTTGCTACAGTTTTTTTTGCTAAGTCCCTTTTGTTTTGAGGTTCAAATGTCTTTTTAGTTGGGACTTTTTTAGCTACGTTCGAATGAATTTCTGCTGATTTTTTGTTGCTAGGATCGTTCTTTTTACTTTTTTCAGCGATGCTTTCAAGCATTTTATACAAAATAAGAGGAAATTTCAGTAGTTCAAAAACATAAATATTAGCCCTCAATTTTTTTAGATATTCAATTAAATCATATTCTAAAACTGGGGATTCTAGGATTTGTTTAATTTCAGTTTGCTTTGACTATTTTGGAAACACATTTTTAGTTACTTCAAGAGGAGGTTTGTTTTGCGTTTTGCTTCTTGTGTTGTAGGGGTGGATAGTTTCGAAATTTGCTTGGAAGATATTGTTCGACAAGTGATCAAAAATGGGAGGAGATGAGTCCTCCTCTTTTGGTACCTCTTCCTCAACTGCATCATTAGAATTTTCAGGAGGAACAGAAACATAATTATCATGTGCTTCTAAGATGGTTTGCAAAGAATACTCTAAACTTTCGAAATTTAGACCTTCTATGGTCGGGTTTGGCCGGTTTGGAGGAAAAGGCTTTCTAAAAGGAGGTTTAAAACTTCCTTTGCTTATGGATGCCTCCTCAGCTAATCTTTTCAATTCAATGACCTGCTTGAACAGTTTTTGGAAATCTTTCTGCAAGCTTTCTAAGTCTAAAGTTTCTTGTTGATTTTTAGGTTGGGGAGGCCTAGTGAGAATTTCTATTTTCTTCTTAGAAGATGAAGTTGTTTCAGCTTCACTATTAAGATTATCTTTTAAGGTTAATATATCTTTCTCAATTTGACTTGCCACCTCAAAGGCCTCTAACAACATGTTCTTTTTGGACCTTTTAACCCATATGGCTATGTTATTATGCAAGGATTTAACATAATATGCAACAATTAAACTTTTTGCAGGCATCAAATCTGCAGCGATTTTGTTTTTTAAGGTAAGAAATATTTGGTTAATGTCTTTCACTTTTTCTTTAAGGTTCATTTTTAAGCTAGAGAGTTCCATAGAAAAGACTATTGGAGATTTATCATCTCCAATTTTTTCAAGAAAACAAGTTTCAAACTTGTCCCAAGAGACAATGGTCTGGGGTTGTTGAGTGAAATACCAGGTTGAGGCATTTCCCTCAAAAGTATAAAGAAATAATCTGCATACTACATCCTCGTGTTCAACACTTCAGAGTCTAATGGACAAAATAAATTTCTTGATGTGATCCTTAGCTGATTGCTTTGAATCTGGATCAAATTTGGGCAGCCATTTATTCAAATGTTTAGGTAATGGGTGTTGGGGTCCAGGTACAACCATGAAATCTTGATCAAGCTAGGGTCTGGCAGGATTATTTTGGTTTTCCATGGGAGTTGGTGGTGTCAAAGGCTAAGATGGTTCTGATGAAGAACTGCCTTCGTTTGAAGACTCTCCTCCTAAAGAGGATGGAGAAGAACTAGGTGGGGATGGTGGGATACCAGATCTTCCAGCTCACAGGATAAACATTTTAGCGAGATTAGTAGTATTTCCACCTAAAGGGTTTTCGTGTAGACTAGTGCCTTGAAGTTGTTCTTGGATATCCGTGAAATCAAAGGGTTGATTAAGTGGCCTACTAGGTTGTCTGATATGGGCTAAGGCACTACGAGTTCTTATGAGCGACTGGTGAACAATTTTTTGGGCGTCAATTCCTTGAGGAACTGGTGTCACTGGTTCAACGGGAATCTCAGGGTTATCGTTTGAGGTAGTTTTTGTTTCAAATGTAATGTTATTGTCTGAGAGACTACGTGTTACGATAGGAGTGTGAGTGTGTGGGGGAGGAGTCTTGCGACCTCCACATGCCATCAATTAAATTCAGGCCCTCCTTCTAGCGCCATATGTTGACAGGCGTAATCCACACACCATCAACTGGAAGGTCAAATCTAGACCGGGGTTGTCTAAATAACCCAAGTTGTTTGGAATGAAGTGACCCGACAGGTTTAATGGCTTCGTTGGCCAACTAAAATCCTAAAAACATTAAAAGAAATGAAACTAATCTATAAAGATATGATACTAATAATATAAGTTTATTAATTACAAATGTCCAAATGGAAACACGAATATGTGTCTATGATTATAAACAGTTTATGTACGACATACAAGATTTACTTGACATCTTGCGAAACAAGTGTTTTTGAAAGTGTTTATAAGAGAGATAAATAAAGCACATACATTTTTTATTTTTTGTTGAATATTTGAAAGTCTAACACTAATGAATTCTAGTCTAATATGATTGAAATAAGAATAGATAAACAGTCAAAGCTAATTCAAGGTGTTCTTATTTCAATGATAAATAATTTAACTAAATAACAAGTAAACTAACTTGTAACTAATCGACTAAGCTGGATTTATCTTCCTCTGCAATTCAAGACTCCAAATTGTCCTATGTGTGAGGGAAACCTGTAACAAAACAGAACTAAAACTCCTAGAAAAAACTGAAAGGTGGATTGGAGCAAGCATATAAAAACGGAACGATAAATATGCAGATCTGATGACCTTATGATAATCAATACTTATAAAGAGAGGAAAATCAATTCATAGCATTAATGTGATCCATCATTTAATATTTAGAATAAAATCGACAATAATTAAATGGTAGATTGATGACAGATGTAAAAGGGAACAACAAATTACAGACATCATCAAAATACTTAATAATATGAAATACCATATGATAACCAGACTAAATTTGTATCAAACGTAATAACATTTCATAAGATGGAAGCAAAAATAACATAATGGGGTAAGTGTCACACATGACTAAAGCCAAATAGTGAACAACTTCTCCATATCAGTCTTCAAAATTATGTCCATAATGTATCCCAACCAAATATGTCTTTACTACTAAGAGTGACCAGTATTTAAACTAGCGTAGGATTCACATACTCTTATCATGCAAGATAGAGTACAATCCCCCCAAAATAGATAGTATTACAAAAATAGTGAAACTAGAAACCACTCCTGTATGAGTTGGTTTGTCAAAATAATAACAGGGTTTTATCAACATAAAAGAAAGAAACTACTGAATAATAGAGCGTATGATCCAAGGTGTTTTCTCCATGTAATCAGCATCATAATCATCAATTTCCTGTAGATAGAAAAAAAAAAATTTGATATTCAGAAAATAATGCTAACTAATATTCAGAAATAGACCGGCTACAAAAGCATAGATTCTGTAGCTAGTCTTATTATAAACAAAGGAAATCAAAATTAATTTTTTCTATTTTGATTTTTTATAACAGGATGAAATAAAATCACACAAAATAATTTTTACCATTAGAAATTAGTAAATGGAGGATCAGACAGTTCTGAATTTATGATGGCTTTGAAGTTGGTTGTATTTTTTATGATTATATTACCGAATCTCTTGAGTCTTTTATTTTCCCTTTCTATGTGTGCTTTCAACTCTTGGTTCTCTCATTTCAGTAGAGAATTCCGAGTAGCTAAACATTTTACTTGATCCTGTAACAACAAAATATCCCTGTAATAGCATTCTATCCAATCTAAGAAACTATCACAATGTACTGGTGCAATGGCAGACCAATGTGGAATGGAATCAACAATGGGTATTTCATGCTTCCCTATGGGTTGTTTCAAGTCGTGACTAATGCCATAAAAACCTTCTTGGACTTTCAAACACGGGGGTAATCTAGACATGAAGTCATGCTGTTCAAATTGGGCAATAACTTCGTTCCCGGGGCATTGGTTGTCCGGATCTTCCTGAGCCAGAAAATCATTTATCTCTTGATATGAACAGTGATCATTAACCTCGATCGTAGGGATCGAGCTCAAACGATCCTTTTTATGATTCCTTAAATTCCTAGAAATCAATCGACCAGACCTCTTATTCATAAAATTCAAGTCTGAGCTTTGCTTTTTCTTACCCTTATGAAATTTATTTACAGTAAGTTTATCATTATGGTTCTGGTTAGGTTCATTCGCAAGAACAAGAGAATATTTTCCTTTTAATTCGCCCACTACCTATTCCGATGATTTTCGAGGTGAAAATATACATCGTGATTTCTCAACCACAGGGGTTTTCAAAACAATAGACACAGATTCATTAATTTCACAGCCATTAGGTGAATTGAAACCCTCACTTTTGGTCATGGGACTATCAAAACTGGGGTTTACATTTAAAGGCAGGTTCACTGTATTTTTGGCCTGGGAAAAACCATTTCAGCTCAGGAAACTCTCCCAATTGTCCCCGATTTGTGATAGATGTGATAGAAACAGGATTTTAACGAGCCCATGATGAAAAAGACTCAACAGAGAGTTCATGCTCTGTCGCTTATAGCATTTTGACATTTTGTAAAGGCTCATTAACAAGTAGAATGACATGTTCAAATCAAACCCTATGAATAATATGAGCAATTGGATGTGGTATAAAAACACCAAACCATACCGGCCTTCAAATGTGATAAACTGTTTCAAAATTAAAACAAAGTTGTGCCACCTAGGTTTTAGAAAGGAAATAGGAATACCTTTAGGGCAGAAGGTGGATTTGCGAGAAACCATGAACAAACTCCATGGAACGTCCTCCATTTTGGTATTTTTAAACCACTTTTCACCTTCCAGTGGGAGTCCTTTCACTTGGGCTATGAAATATTTTGTTACCTCCAATTGCACATCCCTGAACTTGGCCCTAAAACCATCAAATGTTTTTGTAAAGGCATGCACGACTTTGAGGTTGTACCCTTTGAATTTCCTGAGGAAGATATCCCAACCGTGAGCCTTTAGGTCATCTATGGTGTCATCATGGGAAAGAAGAGCTTGACAATCATTCATCTCGATCTGAACCACAGGGGCCATGGCCACTGTGCAATAGACACAAAAGATATCACAGGAGGTAGGTTTTGAATTCCAATAGATGAGAAGCAGAGAGAGGTCCGTGTAAACTAAAATGGCCCAAAAACTATGAAGTTTTGAGACTGCCATGCTTGATAAAATAAGTTTAGAAGAACATATAACGAGAGGGCATGCATAAATATGAACCATTACCCATAATGAAAACCAAACCCTCTAGCAGTATCAAATGCCAATTTGAATAATGAATGGGCTCATTAATGCACAAGACAACAGGGTGAGGTGTAGTCGTGGGTACATCATACCATTACCAAGTGACATGAAGGTTGATATGACTGTTGAGAGAATGAGACCCATATCGAATGTTTACCCGATGTTTTGTGCAATCATACAGTTCAAATATTACAACCAAGTGATCGACCAAAGAATTGATTAAACCATGATATCCAAAAAACATAAAGATTGTGGTGGTAATTTAATCAATGAATTTATAAAAATTGAAGCTTAGCATCATATGGGTCCTTCAAAGCGCAAATTCCTAGGTAATAAATATAACTACAGAATCCTTACCAAGTTTTTATTGAAATTCATGCTTACAGTCATGAATTTCAAAATAAAACAAACAAATATTTAAACAAAAAACTTATAAGATAAATTTATCCCAATCATCGACTTGAAGCGTAAAAACATAAGCATTTATAAATGCAAGGAGGTGGCAGCTATAGAAAGATATAATCTCTTTGTGATGATTTTAATTGAGACAAAAATCGACATAATTGGTGGCTTCCAACAGGATGGAAATCACAGATGCCACCCTAGACATAGAAAAAAGGGATGAAGAGGAGTTGGTCACTTCTCTAAAGAAATTGGAACATCTACACCATTTGGCGAAATATTACTAGGACACCACATAGGCTGCAGTGTTCCTAAGGAGAGAATTTCAGGAGGCCTACAACAAATTTATAGATGAACGACACCTATTCACTACAAGGATAGCCGAGATTCAAGAAGACACCCTCATGGCATTGGTAACGTGCAAAGATATGGAAAGGTGGTACGAGAAATCACACCAAGTCGTGGAAAGGATCGATTACATCAGTGCGGTTCAACAAGGCCGATATACCGAAGAGTGTGACATCTGGGTGCTAAGGGAAAACAACATCAACCACATAAAGAAATCAATCGAATATTGGGTAAAAATGGCTCAAGAACCTCATCGATAAATCCAAGAGAAATGGGTTGAGTGCAAAAAAATCTGGATCAAGATCAACCAGGCAATGAGAAACATTGGCCTCCCCGAATTCGACACACCTGATGACTTTATCGACTTGTGCGACATAGTCAAATTACATGACGAACAAGACTCATCATGGGTTGCAGAGATAGCAAGGGTGGTGAACATGGCGCCAGGTCAAGTGCATCAGTTCATGGAACACCCAATCAAAGCTCGAACCATGTTGTGGCAATTAAGTGCTAGAATAGTAAAGTATCGAGCATGGGCAATAGAGATAAGAGACATCTTTTCGAACCCAATGGAACAACATATATTCCCATATGCCAACACATGCAAGGATATATTCGTCAAGTGGTCGGAATACGAGAAGAGTCATCCACTCAAGTGAGATCATTTGATGACTCTTAGAAGATTGAGAGAAGAAAGAGCCATGTGGCGAGTTTTTTTTTTACTTAGCTGCACTTTTAATAGTTATTTTTAGTTAATAATATGTTATAAATAGTATAATTGACCTGTTAGCAAAGGTCAATGGTTGTTGCAAATACCCTCATTTTTGGATTTGTAAAGAACTATTTTAGAGCTACCTTAATTGAGAAGTCTTGTTTAGGACCAGAGACAAAGTTTGTGTTTTATTAAAAGCATGTGTGATTGGATCTGAAGAAGAATTATTTCTGATTTATATCTCATGAATGGATGTTGTAATGAGTAAGAAATTCTGAATTTGTTGATAAGTTATTTGATTCAATATTTTTATAGTTTTTGTCTTTAATGATGAAAAGTAAATTGTTGTGTTAATATGTAATTGATGATTAGAGTTAAGGAAACTATTTTTCTTTCCATAGTTTATTGCATGTATGTTTTCTTATGATAATTATATCTCAGTCAATAATTGGAACACCAGTAGGTTAATGTATTAGTACTAGGCTTGTGGTAGAGAATCATTGTCTGCATGCTAGAGTAAAAGGGTTATCCCAAGCTCAACCTTCTCTAGTAGTTAAGTTTTCCCACTTTGTTACCTAGTTGGTTTATACCAACTTTTATCTTGTATCAATCCCACCTATAAGAGGAAATACAAAAAGAGAATGTTTCAACCAAAGGAGAAGCTTTCACAAGAAAACGTAAAGCCCATCGATTAATTGGCTGGATTGCGAGATCTAGAGAACCACTCCACTATTAAATGTTGCAGAGTCTAATTGGGCCTCGGTGGCAGGTTTGGTTCCTACTGTTGAGTTAAAGGTATCTAGGACCCCTCAACACAATCCAAATGAGAAGAATCTTATGAGTTGTAATTCAAAGGCTAGACATGTTATTCTAGGAGAATTGGCACCAACCATTTCTAGCAAAGTGATTGGCTCCAGCACTTCTAAAGAGATATGGGACAAACTCAAGAGTATCTATGAAGGTGATCCAAAAGTTAAGAAGGTCAAGCATCAACGACATAGAGCAAAATTTGAAAATTTGAATATGGATGAAAAGGAAGAAATTACAACATATTTTCTTAGAGTTGATGAAGTTGTTAATGTTATTAGAGGATTAGGTGAAGAGCTCAATGAATCCTTGGTTGTACAAAAAGTGTTGAGATCACTTCTCTTGAAGTATGATGCTAAGGTATCTGCCATTGAAGAAACTAGGGACTTGACCAAAATGACGATGGATGAATTACATGGGTCTCTTATAGCATATAAAATGAGAACAGGTACAGAAAGTGACCAGCCAAACAATGAAGAAACCTTTAAATCCATAAAGAAGACAAAATACAAGGATAACGACCTTGATGAAGAAATAACAAATTTCGTAAGAAGGTTATAGAAGGGAAGTGGAAGATACAAAGGTAAGTCTTCTCTCAAATGCTTTAACTGTGGTAGAATAGGACATATTGTTGAAAAATGCTACTATAAAAAGAGAAGTCTCAACAATAAAAAGAGCTTCTACTCCAAGGATGATGACATCTCCTTAGATGAGAGTGATGAAGAAGAGAATGATATAGAAGAAGTCCTCTTCATAACCCAAGAAACACAGGATTATGATCACAAGAGTTGTCATTTTTGAAGAAGATTCAGATGAAGAAACCAACCTTGATTCCTTTTGGGGATACAAAGACAATGTAGAGAGTGAACAAGAATGGTGAGAATGTTGAAAAGTTGAAGCATGTTGAAACTAAAATAGCAAGCTTAGAAACACAAACATAATACTAAAAGGTGAATTGAGTAGTTGTGAAGAAGAGAATTACAAGCTTGAAAAAATCATTGATAGCTTGAAGGAACAATTAGAAGATTATGAGAAATTGAAAGCAGAATTGGATCACACAAAAGGGAGCTACTATTGACAATAGAAAATTTGAATAATTTCGAAAAAAGCACAGAAAAATTAGATGAGATCCTTAGCAGTCAAAGATCTCCAAACGAAAAGACAAGACTAGGATACAGTGACAATTTGAAGACAACAAAACAAGAGAAGGAAGATGAAAATGATGAAACAAACACTCCAGAACAAGTTGAACAACAAGATATAAGACTATAATTCATAAGGAATGAGACATCAAGAAGATCATCTCCCATCACGTATGAAAAAAATCATTATGAAGGAAACTATAGAAGAATGGATTGTGAACCCATATGGACCACACCACAAAGAAGATCACTTACTCCCAAATATCAAAATTTCTTTCTTGGACATTGTTATACTTGTGGAAATTTTGGACACAAGGCAATCAATTGTAGAATCAATGAAAGGAATAACTATGCAAGCTACATGAATGGTGCAAATAGTAGATATGGAAATGTTCGTAGACCTATCAACATAAATTATAATCCATTTGACCCATTAATGGATCAAAATATTGTATGCTACAAGTGAAATAATCTTGGTCACAAAAGATGAGATTGCAGAGAGATGAAGGAAGATAATCCTATGCCAAATGTCCCTATACCAACTACCACATGGAAAAGGAAAGAAATTACACACAATGAAAAATGTTGAATAACATTGGTCACTAAAGAATGCAAAGAATAATATGAATGGTTCATAGACAGTGGGTGCTCATCTCATATGACCAAATATCAAAGAAAATTTGTCAGCTTGAAGAAAAAGGGTGGAAATGTTGCATTTGGAGATGAATCAACTACCAAAATACTTGGAAAAGGAACTGTAAAGATTGGAAGTGAAAATGTAAAAGAAGGAAAAGTCCTATTGGTTGAAGATCTGAAGCATAATCTCCTCAGTGTCAGAAAAATATGTGATCAAGGATACACTCTTATGTTTGATTCCCGAAAATGAAAAATCAGAGAAAATAACTCAGGAAGATTGGTTTCAATTGTAACAAGAAGACCAGACAACATATATATCCTAGACATGAAGAAGAGAGAGAAGACAGAAGCCACACAAAATGATTCCAAGGAAGAAAAAGTCCCAAAGACCAAAACTAAGGAAGAAGTATTATTGAGTGCCACATGTTCAGGGGGAGTAGCCCCAAAGAAGAAGGTCACCTTATGCCATTGAACTCAGGGGGAGAAACGCCAACCTTTTCCATTGATGTCAAAGGGGGAGAGAAATTGGGATTATGATGAAAGGGGGAGCATGAGTGTTGCCATCAATGACAAAGGGGGAGATTTTTGGAAGATTGGTTGTTGTCATTGATGTCAACCCTAGTCATTGGTTTTGGACCCCAAGATTGATGATGGTATTTGGACATGAAGGATAGTGCACATATAGATACAACACCCATGGATGGATAGTATACATCATGTTGTTTCCGGCGGTAGGTGGCACATCACATGGATCCTCATGGTTGAGGAGAAATGAATTTTTGAAGATGACAAAGTGAATTGAAGAAGGAAGTATAGGTCGGCTCTAAAG
This sequence comes from Picea sitchensis, assembly GCA_010110895.2. NCBI lineage: Eukaryota > Viridiplantae > Streptophyta > Pinopsida > Pinales > Pinaceae > Picea > Picea sitchensis. The sequence goes on along the minus strand of SNQJ01S0002348.1, from coordinate 5,123 downwards.
ATAATTAAAAAAATGAATTACAAAATAAGAAAGTGTCACATCAGCCCTAATGTTAAAAGGAACTGACATAAATGGTATAAATACATCTCATTATACATTGATTTTTCAACACACACAAGTTTTTTAATGAACAAGGAGATATAAGTCGAACTTTAGAGGAAATCTGAATTAAAGAAGGTCGGATTTAAAGGGAACATGAAGTCTTTTGGTGATGTGTTCTAAGGTATGTTATTTATAGGTCATCTTACTATTTTTGCTATAACATTTTTTCTAGAACGATTCAGATGGTGAAATTGGTATGGTATTGAAAAGACATATCTAGGTACCTATGGTAAAAATTTCAGCTCTTTATTCTCTATAATGTTAGAGATACACTCTGTGGAAGATAGGGTTTTGACTAGTCCTAAAGCTAGTCATAAACAAGTGTTCTAGGTAAAACAATCACAAATTATTCATAGAGAATCCAAATGAAGTAAGACCAATTTTATTGGAAAGAGTACGGGTTGTAGTTTCATGTGTGAAAATTTCAGAACTTGATGTTAAATATTGAGCGCGGGGCATTCTGTACAAGTTCACTCTCCTGAATAAACCATAATTAAATAAGGTCTACCATTCTCTCTATAACTTGTTTTTAGGGAGGATTCAAGGAGTGAAAATTGGAGGAGTTTCAGAGAATACATTGAGTTATATTATCTATAGGATCAGAGTATTTTAAGATGTGAAGAATTGCAGAAGTTGAAGAAGTCTCAGGAAGCATTATCAGGTTCTATGTAATGGTTAGTTGATCGTGATGATTTAATGTAAAATTTTATTATCTCTCATATATTCTTGGGTGGAAGGAAGGGGCAAGGATGGAGAGGTCAAACCTCTCTTGATATTGGAGGATTGTATCTTCCTTTTGGAGTATTATCCCTTCCTTTATATTTGGAAGTTGTAGCTACCTTTGGAAGTCATTAATTCCATTGAATAATAACTATTGGTTATTTCTCATATATTGTGCATGGTGTATTGTGGCGTATTGGTGTAACTCTTATATTATTGTTCATTGCTCATTGGATACAATTGAATATATAATATGGTTGAAGTATAAGTTGGAAATGTTTTTAAATTGTACTTGATATTGATTCACCCCCCTCTCAGTATCAACATTCTTTACTTCAAATTTCCTCAGAAAATCGACTTATATCTCCTTGCTCAATAATAAACTTGTGTGTATTGAAAAATGAATGTATAATGAGATGTATTTATACCCTTTATGTCATTGTCTTTTAACATTAGGGATGACATGTAGTTTGTGCTTCAATTCACATTGTCATCTTCAAAAATTCATTTCTCCTCAATCATGAGGATCCACGCGACGTGCCACATACCTCTGGAAGTGGCATGAATTATACTATCCATCCATGGGTGTTGTATCTACATGTGTAATTTCCTTCATGTCTCTCTACTTCGATCAATTGTGGGGTCCAAAATCCAATGGCTAGGGTTGACATCAATGACTACAACCAATGACTAGGGTTGACATCAATGATAACAACCAATATTACAACACACCTCTTCTGCACACTTCTTCTATACTTAGGATTTTGTGTCATTCCTTTGGAATAATTTTTATTTGATGGTACCATGAGAATCCATCTGTGAAAGAACAAGTTTCTTGTCCTCCTACGTTCTCCAGTACATCATCTTTGAATGGTGTTGGGAATGGGTCATGTAAATATGCATCATTCAACTTCCTCAGATCCATGTAGATCATGATTCCTCCCGTCTTCTTGTCCTACACTACCATTGGACTTATCTACTTAGATTCTTCTACCAGTTTGATGATTCTTGTGTCCAACATCATATCTATTTCAACCTTCACCTTTTCCTTGTACTTTGGATTTAACCTGTAAGGTCTCTGACGTATTGTCTTCACTCTTGGTTTCAATGGAATATTCATCTCACCTAAGTCCCATGTTATCCCCTTCATCTCTGAAAATTTTGTTCTGAATAAGTCTTGATATTCATGCAACAAGTCTGCAATGTTTTCGACTATCTCATCACTCCAGTAATCCCTTATATGTGAAAACTTCAGATTCTCTATCATCCCAATGTTTACCTTCCACATATTTATCGGCTGACTTTATACGATGGATTCAATTTTTGGCCTTTCTACTACTCATTCTCCTCTTATCTCTAGTACTTATACGTTTCATGGATCTTCTTCATCATTCTCTTCCTTAGCCACATTGTAACACTCCAATAACTTGTGGACAGTCATAGTAGCTATGTGCGTATTGCATACTAGCACCACCTCCATCGACCCTTCTTATGAGAATATCTTTATTCGAGTAGCCTATAGCGCTATATCTATTGATGAATATTCATGTTCAAATGTAAATATAAATTTGAACCTTGGAACTAGTTCGTCCCATATTGATGACTCTCTACGCATTTCCAATTCCAAATACCAGTTCTTCATAATTGTGTCCAGGGTATGTATAAATATTTGCATCCATTATGTTTCCAGTACTGAACTCCATAGAGTTATACAAGGCTCAACATGACTTGTTGGATTACTCTCTCATGTATAATTCTATTCAATATTTTCTTCATCATTCCCAAACCTTACTTGCATTAGTATTCTACATTGTTTCCAGTCTTTTACCCCCTCTCTGTGTGCATCCCGCCATTTGGTTGGAGTCTCTTTTAGGAAAACATCTAGTGCTAAAATCCTTTTTTCTTTGGGTACCTACAACTCGAATGTTTTTAGAAACAAACTTATATCAGTTAATCCATCGTACTTTGGTGGATCACATAGCTTTGTTCCAATCCAACATAAGGATCGGGTTATGCATGCACATCATCTAGTTGAAAATTCATGCATTCTTTGATGTCAATTCTCTAGACCTTCTTCAGATTCTGATGCACACGAATTGATACTTATCCAACTTAGCACACCATCTATAGTAGGGTTGACATAATCATCCATTCTTCCAGTCATATTATACAAGTTGTCAATGTCATTTCCTCTGGTTAGCTCTATGTATCTCTTTCCTTCTAATGGGTCCAAGGGTGCAATAACTTTCAAATTTATAACTTTGAATATCATCTCCCTCCTCTTCAATTTAATGATCGTCTGGTTATCAAAATCCCATCCTAGTCCCATCAGTGTTGGATGTGGTTGACATTCATCCACACTCTCAATAACTTCAAAGTCTGCCACACTGCACACCCCATCTATGTTCACAAGTACTCATGTCAACCAACCAATCAATACTATTTTGTGTTGATTCGCGACCCTTAACTAAATAAGAGACCATACTAGCTTGGGTTTTCCCATCATCTCTATTAGGATCCGATCCTAACCCATCTCCATGGGTCATTAGTTAGTAGGATATGTTTTATATTTAATAAAGGTCAACATTAGTTAATAAGGCCTAATAAATAAAGAAGAATAAGTCAATGTGAGAAGACCTAATAGAAGCTTCTACTTCTAGAAAGATCTTCCTCTAGAAGTTTCCTTAGAAGGTAGAATTAGTATAAATAAGAGTAGGAGGCATTGAATATCTTGTCTTGGATATTATTGTAATAGAGATCTTCTCTAATGGAGGTTCCCCCCTCAAAGAGGCAAGTGAAAATTTCTATCATAATAAAGTTGCTCTTCCTAGTGATTATTCTAATGTTATTATGGTGTTCTTATGATATTTTTCTCGATATATCATTATTATTTTTTCATTTTTTGCTAGATATTTTCTATTCTACATAATATATTGTATCAATAATATTGCAAGTGTTATCAGAGATATTTCCAGGGAAATACTTGCTGGCTAAATTTTTTCAGGGTAGAGACATTTTATGACGTCTTTAACCTACAGAGATCTATCGTTACACACATAAAACCATAAATGGGGAGTCATACACATAGAAAATATAAGTGGTTCATAATCACACATCTGTTGGCCACCCTTGTTGTTGGAAGATTGGTTGTTGTCATTGATGTCAACCCTAGTCATGGGTTTTGGACTGCAATATTGATGAAGGTATTTGGACATGAAGGACAATGCACATGCATATACAACACCCATGAATGGATAGTATACATCATGTTGTTTCCGGTGGTATGTGGAACGTCACGTGGATCCTCATGGTTGAGGAGAAATGAATGTTTGAAGATGACAAAGTGAATTGAAGAAGGAAGTACATGTAGGCCCTCAAAATAATTAAAGAAAGGAATTACAAAATAAAAAAGTGTCAAGTCAGCCCTAATGTTAAAAGGAAGTGACATAAATGGTATAAATAAACATCATTATACATTCATTTGATACAAGTGGAATTTCAGAGGAAATCAAAAGTAAAGAAGGCCGGATTTCAAGGGGGGATGAAGTCTTTTGGTGATGTGTTCTAAGGTATGTTATTTCAGGTCATCTTACCATTTTTGCTATAAATTGTTTTCTAGAATGATTCAGATGGTGAAATCGCTATGGTATTGAGAATACATATCAAGGTACCTTTGGTCTAAATTTCAGCTCTTGATTTGCTACAATTATGTAGATAAACTCTGTGGAAGATAGGGTTTGTGACCAGTCCTAAAGCTAGTCAATAAACAGGTGTTCCGGGTAAAATAATCATAAATTATTCATATGAAATCCAAATGAAGTGTGACAAATTTCATTGGAAAGAGTACATACTTTAGTTTCTTGTGTACAAGTTTTAGAATCAGATGTTAAATATTGAGCGCGGGGCATTCTGTGCAAGTTCACTCTCCTGAATAGACCAGAATTGAATAAAGTCTACCATTCTTTCTATAACTTATTTTTGGGGAGGATTAAAGGAGTGAAACTTGGAGGAGTTTCAAATAATACATTGAGTAATATTATCTATAGGATCAAAGTACTCCAAGAATTGAAGAATTGTAGAAATTGAATAAGTCTCAGGAAGCATTATCAGGTTCTATGTGATGATTGGTTGATGGTGATGATTTAATGTCAAGTTTTTTTATCTCTCATATATTCTTGGGTGGAAGGAAGGGGAAAGGATGGAGAGTTAAAATATCTCTTGTTATTGGAGGATTGTATATTCCTCTTGGAGGTTTATACCTCCCTTTACATTTGGAAGCTGTAGCTACCTTTGGAAGTCAT
>SNQJ01S0002347.1:192171-215525 GCA_010110895.2 Picea sitchensis | reverse complement strand
GAGAGAAGCAATTACAGAGGCCATCTTACATACAAGGAAGGGGCAAATAGGAAGAAGAGAAGAACCCAAAGAAAAAACCACTACAAACAAGACGAGATGGTACGAATGAAGAAAACCCATAGTAAGAGAGGCCCCTAGGGGAAAGAACCTCCACCAAGCACCCGGAGGATTACAAGGATGGAGCAAAGTGATCATCAACCAGTGGGAGAGAGAAATCAACACCACATGCAAGGGCAAAGCCTGGACGGAACTAATTTAGGAAGTAGACAAGATAAGGGACCCAAGGGCCACACAGCCCAGAACAACCCTCTACCACAAAACGGTGGAGGAGGCTTGGAAAATAAAAATGTTGATAGGTAAGATGAGCGCTGACCGGAAAGAGACCAGCAAGGAGGCAATCGGGGACCACAAGAATGTGCTCACAAAAATTCCGAGTCGCCTCAACAACCTGGAGGCCAGTGCAAAAAGACTAATTGAGGACCAAAGGAGCCAGAAGGAAAAAATGGAAACAATGGCAGGCCAATTCCACCTTTACCTACGCTATGTCCACCATATGGAAATCACTCCAGCAGACTGGAGCGGAACACTAGCTTGTATCAGAAAGACACGGTGGAGCAGAGGAAGGAGAAAAAGGCTAGAAAGGATGGAGACAAAAGACATCCCATCATCTTGGACTAGCATAAGATCAGCCCCTGGTCAAGTTGTATTTAGTGTAGGAGCTACCCCCTTTTTATGGTTATGTCTTTTTGTATATGTTATGGTTAAGTTTATCAAACTGGTCTTCGGAGGATTGGGTCGGTCTCCCATGGTGGCAGCCCAGCGCTCCCCCTACTATCTTAGACAACGCAACTCCAGAATCCCTGATCTGGTTTCCTTTTTGGCAGATCAAAGGACTCCCCCCTTTTTTTTTGTATCATAACTTCTCTCAGTAATACATGAATTCACACTCACTTACAAAAAAGAAAAACATTGAAAAAAACAAATAATTAAAATTACATTTAAAGATATAAATAAGTTTTAATCCTACATTATACCAAACAACAATAAACCTCAATATTAAAAATAATATACTTCTAAATTTATATGTAAACATATCCTATATATTTTTATATTAAGTTGATATCAATTTACAAAACAACCTTTACAAAACATTAACAAGGATCCCTAAAAGCATTTCATATTTCCAATACAACACATGTATGAATAACTCGTTGTAGTCTTCTCTTTTTTGAACGAGCTAAAGTTATGCTCATTTATGCCGAGTTTCATTGATGCAAAAGAAACCCAACTTGAACTAAGACTCCAATCATAGATGATAAGATGTTTAATGCATATCTAAAGAATTCAAAACCCAAAATATACTCGATTATTTTCACAAGATTAGTGTTTATGATGTCACAAAGTAAGTTTTGGTATCAATATTTATTGTATGTTAAAGGTGATTCACTTATAGTGGGTGGAATGACTCTACCACTAAACTAGAGGTTCTACAAGCACATAAGAATCAAAGTGAAATGTGCCAAAGGAAAAAAAACTTTAGCATCTTTAAAAAAAATCATGCGATAATTCTAGACTCCATGGCTATCCTTGCATCAAAACTAAGGCCTTTAGATGTCAATGAACCCATAACTAAGTTAAAACTAGGGCCTTAGATGTCAATAAGCCCATAACTAAGTTAAAACTAGGGCCTTTAGATGTCAATGAGCCCATAACTAAGTTAATTTCACTTGTGAACTTACAATTCTTATGGGTTTCGAATGATATATGGAAGATAATTTCAAAAAAWTYTATGACATACCTATTTTTCTAACTTTAGTATTGGTGGCTAAGATGTGTGAACACAAGTACTTATCTTGCATAATTAATTGAAAAGTTCTTCGTTTATAACATATTTTTKTTTTGTTCTTTTTACCTACGAAATCATGTTAGCACAAATATGTCTTCAAATAGAGGTATGATGGGAATTGTAGACTCTTTTCATATTTTATAATAACTTAAGAGGTGGCATGTTAAAAGCGTAAGTTTGTCTCGACTTTGTATATTTTGTGCGTTAGAGTTTTAAGAAAGTACAATGATTGTTGTAACTAGAAATGTGGCAGGGTCTCAAGATTTTTATTACATTTGAGAATCAAATGGTAAGTGCCACCAACTAAAAGCACCCATGAGAGAATCAGATGACGTTGAACAATTTATTAGATACAAGTCTAACAAGTTTTCTATACCATGTTGGCATTTGAGAATTTTTCAGTGAGTGCCCTTTCAAAAGTAAAATGTATTATATGTATATTTGTTTGATTATTATTTTGGAAACTATTAAGGAAGGTATTGAGACATGTTTGGAAAATTGCTTACAACATTAGAATGATTAGTTCAATTATGCTATTGTGGAACTATGAATAGTTAAAATATAATAATTCATTTGCATAGTATTCACATTTTGAGGAAAGATTTGTTTTTTTTAAATGAATGAATGTATATTTGTTTTACTATGATATTGAGAAAATATGAAGAGGTAAATATGATAATTAATTTGCATAACATTGAAAGAACATTTATCAAAAATTGTGTTTGTGACGAGTGCCCAAAATTTTGCAAAAAAACTCAAATGCTAGAGTTTGTAGCCTAATTGCATAGTTTCTCAAAGAAACTACATCTTTTTTTCCATGTTGCCTATAACAAATATTTTTCATGAAAAATCAAGTTGTAGGTTGTAGGCTTTGTATCCTCATTGCATACTTTTTTATTAGAAAGTGTCCATATCTTTTTTCTTTTGTCTCCTTTTCCTAAATGACGCCCAAGAGAAAAAGAAAACATATTCAAGTTTACTAGTACATTTAGGAAAAATGAAATTAGTTCTAGAGATAAAATGAAATGGAAATGAAATTAGGAACACACAACATGCTTAATTCATTTAGGAACATGTAAAAAAGTTCAATGATATATAGAGCACTTAAAAAATAGTATCTAAAATCTAAATAGAAGATATGCCCTTCATCGTAAGTTTTTTCTCATCAAGGCAATGTTGAACTTAATAATGGAAAAATTAGCTATATTGTATCAATGGAAAGTTGCATTTTGCTTTTTGTAAGCTAGAAAATTATATTACCTTCATAAAACTGAGTTCTATACACATAACATTTGATTTGGTGCCTAGAATACCAAAAATGGAAACCAGCTCCAGCACCAGGTCCTAAATGTCTTCAAATTTCTACCCTAGGGTCCAAAATCAACATATCTAATTCTACTATAATGTCTACAGAGAAATCCTAGACTCAAAGAGAACTTGAAGACTATGTAAACTAAGATAAAAAGATAGACAAAATTCATAGCTGAGATGCTTAATCAAACTCCTGATTGACCGTTGTTACCATCGTTTCGAGGAGGAACTGGTCAAGTTGGAGAAAATACACACTGATGATGACACTCTGGACAATGTTGGCATGGCTACTGGCCTTAGAGCGAGTCATAGAGTTATGATAGTTTTTGGTCCATCGTCTCTTGACAAAATTGTTGTTCCACTATGTCCCTCCGAATTTCAAAAATTAATTGAAGTCGTTTAGCTGAAAATCATACGGGGAGGGTCCTCTTCTATTATCATGCAAGAGTCTTCTTCTTTATCATGAGACATGTTTCCCATGTTGTTCCTCTGTGCCAAAGGAGTGGATTTCTCTGGTTGAGTTCTTCTCGTGGAAGGCGAAGCTGGAACATCCTCATTGTTCTGGTTTTGGATCGACAGTATTTCCTCTTCCATGATTGCATATCTCCAAACCTCCTCTTCCTGATGACTTTCCACCGAATCTATATTTTCTTCCATGGGGATAAATTATGGTGAGAAGAATCAGAAATACTGGAGGAAAGAGAGGGAGATTGATGTTGGCCAACAAGGATATGGAAATTTCCGGCCCCCCTACAAACTTTACCTCTTTCACGAGGCATGATGTAGGGAATGAACAAAAGAAACTGGAAGAAGAGACAGAAGAAACTTTGGACATAAATTCGATAGATGGTAGCAAAGTGAACCCTACGATTCTACCAAAAGTGAGTGTTAAGGGAGAAATAGACTCCCAAGATATGATGAATGAGGCAATTTCAAGGCCCAGAACCATTAATACCACCATTACTAAGTCATAAATATCATCCACATCCACTGTACCAAAACTTGCAGAGCTAGCCGATGACGAGACTCAACTCATTAAGGTTGGTAGGAGAGAGTAGTCGTCGAGGTATGTGCCCATTTTAATAATAAGCCTCGAGTGAAGAGCCAAATTTTTGGAGGCTACATGGTAGGCCATATGGATTAATTGCATGTTGGATGAGGTGGCACCCCCTCCAGGGAATTGCATTCCGATCGATCAATTTCAATACATTCCAGGAGAATGGGAGGAGCAGGCTGATGAATGGATCCAAAATAGATGTATTGCTCCCCATTGGAAACTCCAACATTTTCTAATTTATCCATGATCTTGTTAGCCTCTCTTCTAACATGAGAGGGGATGATCACAATATTGGGCAGCAACATAGACTTAAGGAGATACAAAGTGTTTAGGAGCCACCAACTGGGTGAAATCTTAGTTGGATCAGACCCATGCAATAGCTTAGTGAATAAGGAGATGATAATCTTAGAGTCCCCTTACACAATGATCTGTCTATAGCCTATCTGAGTGGCTAGTTGAACCCCTCGGAAAAGGACCCATATTTCATATGAGTTGTTAGTGTCCTGTCCTAGGCTCCTCGTAATGGTATGACTTATTTCTCCATTGTCATCTCTAAAAATGATCCGGATTATTTTCGGCACGAAATGAGAGTGGAGATATAACACATAAATATACAGAGATATTGAAAGAAAGAAAATAATGTAAAAAAGATATATCAGATATATAAAAATAGGCACAGATATACAGTAATACACAATTTCTATTAATGAGTGAAATGTACAAAATTGTAGAAACACTGAGTGAAAGACTCGCTAGAATGGTGGCATCTTATCTCTAAGAAGAGATGTGATGTCTATTCACATTCGCAAGAAGATGAATTTACAATGAGGCTCTAAAAGCCTTTTTATCATAAATAAAATCCAAAACTCTAACCCCGGAAGATGAAAAGCCAACAGTTTTGTGGACCCCGTTTTGGTTAGTTTGGTGTATCAACTTCTCGGGGGCGTAACTTTGGCATACTATCTCCATTTCAGGCACACAATAGCTCGTTGGAAATATATCGTCGAGGAGATTCATTTTGGGGGATTAATCAAGGCCTTTGAAATTCATTAAGGTGATCGATCCCGAAAAAACTTCATTTAGGCCTTCAAAATGGCCCCGGAAGTTTAGGAACCGAAAAACTAGTAAAAATAGTAAATTGCCAGAAGACCGTTTTGAGCCATTTGGAATAGGTGGGTGGCCATTGATATCCACCTAGATCAAAAAACCACATTGAATCCCGCTGACCCTGGATTCCCCTTGCAGGCACCATCAAAATTCATTTTGTGGAATCCCATTGGTGGACCTTTTCCATGAGACGAAGATGTGCACAACGATATAGCGAGAGATGGTGGAGATGTGAGATTGATTGAGATTTAGGTGCCAATTAGATAGTATAATGTGTTGACTGGGTTCATAATAAAGATCATCTTCAGACCATTTTTGGGATCCGATAGTTTCTTGAATGCTCTCACATATTTTGGACCAGACATATTGTTCCCAAGAGTGAAAAATTATTTTGTTTCTTTCCTTCCAAATATACCAGACTACAAATCTAGGGAGGAGTTTCCATATCCTATTGAGAATTGGATTCTTCAACGCTGAGGGCCTCCAATTTTGAATGGAGTGAATGATGTTGTCAATCTGCGTGTCTGTTTTCTTCATGGCCTGGGAAACATGGTCCCAAATATTGGAACTGAAGGAGCATTGATTAAGGAGGTGTTCCATGGATTCCTCTTTCTGGGAACATAGAGGGCAGGCAGAGGGACCAATGAATCCCCATTTTCTAAGATTGTCTGAAGTCACAATTTGATTTTGGACCAGTAACCAGAGAAAAAGGATTACCTTAGGCCAAAGGCTTGATTTCCAAATGATGTACCAGATCTTGTCATTAGGATGAAGGTGAAATTGAGCCATGAAACTATTCTATAGATTGTTGAGCTTGGAATATGTTACTAAAATCATTTTTATTCCATTCCTGAAGGTGTTGTTTAAAGTTCTTAAGTTTATGTTGAAATGTGTACATCAGGGTTCCATGGGATATTGCTACATTTTCCCACCATGTGGAAGCATTTTCCTGGAAATATGGATTGGAGAGCCAAACATTTTCAAACCTGGATGGATTGGTATAGGGATAGCTAGTGAGATCCACCCATAGAAGAACCGACCATTGATCCAAACCAGAGCAAGGAAGGATGTTGGCTTCCATGAGGAGACCTTTCATCATTAGAGATTAGGAAACTAGGAATCCATTGAGTCAACACGAAACTTGGTGTGAGTCGGAGTGATGATTTGACCAAGTGAAGGTTCCATTTCTAGTTTCTATATCAATCAAATGAAGGTAATCAATTATTTTTTGAAGACCTTATCTATCCCTATCTAGTATTCTAATGCCCCCCCTCTTTTCCTCCAAAGAAAGAATGATGTTGAATTCGCCGCCTAAAACCCATCTCCTATGTTCCATTATGGAACTCAGGATCAACATATTTGTTTAAAAAAAATTCTTCTCCTGGGGAAGCTAGGGACCATAGGTTTGATTTGTATTAACCCCTTCTTTGTTTGATCCAATAGCATGATAATGAGCACTCATAGTCCATTAGGTAGTGTAAATTTTTTCCATTACCATTGTAGTTTGGTTCCATAGAATGGAAATTCCCCCTGATGCTCTTGTAGAATAATTGTAGACATAGTTTCTTTGTCGCCAACATCGAGAGAATGTATTTTTCAGGTGTGAGATCGGTGCATTTCATCTCATGTAATAGTAATATATCTGGATTATCTGCCATGATATTGTTTTGAAGAACCCTCTGCTTAGTTTTTCCATTGAGGCCTCTAACATTCCATGACATAATCTTCATGAGGAATGTGGAGGAGGGGAGTTAAAGAATCCCTTAGTGGGATTTTGGATCTACCCCAAGTTGATCATAAAGCTACCTACCTCACGAATGAGTTGTTGGTATGATTTTCTTCCTTGTATTTTTCCTTCTTTTGGTGTTTTACGAATATCATTTTGAGGGTGTGTATGAATTCCAAGACCACCCCCAGATCTAGAGGTCACTCCTACAGTGGAGTTCAAATAAACCTTATGTACCTTGTGTAATTTATCTAGGGGAATGGTTTGTAGCTCCTTCTTGTGATATTCCTCCTCGTGTCTCTCCATATCTATATCTCCTAATTCTTTTTCATTTAGTATCATGTCCATTTCCCCGCCATCGTCTATAAGTTGGTCCTCCTCAAGTAGTACTTTGTTGTTGGGTAGGATGATCTGCTCTAGAACTAGTTATGAAATCTATTTAGCTTTACCTTGGGTATTATCCTTGCTTATATATTGATGTGGGTCTTCCACCTCATGGGAGTCTAAGAGCTTATTTAAGACTTCAAAGAAGTTGCTCGTTGATGATTTCTTGCCCGGTCATGAGGTGGGTTTTTTATGGTTTTGATTTTTCCTCCCTTGGACTTGAGTAAATCCATATTTGGGTTTTTCTGGAGTCCCCTGTATCGATATTTGAGGGGAATTTAAAGGGAAATACTTGAACAAGCTACCATGTTTATGGAATTTTTGACATCTAAAGGGAATGTGCTCATAATCAATGGTTTGAACCCATTCTTCATCCTGGTACTCTAGGGTTAGAGACTCTGGTAAAGGCTTGGAAATGTTCATATAAATGCATATATGCACATATGAGGTGTATATTCTTTGGTGTGTCACCTCTACTAATTTGACATAGACTTAAGGGTTGTTTCCAATGCTAGAAATAATTTCTCCATGATCCAGATTATTTTCGGCACGAAATGAGAGCGAAGATATAATAAAGAAATATACAGATATATCTCGGATATCCAATAATATAACATAAATGTATCAGAGATGCAACCATAAACACAAATATACAATAATACACAATTTTCTATTAATGAGTGAAAATGTACAAAGACTGTAAAAATACAGAGTGAAAGACTTGCTAGAATGGTGGCATCTTATCTCTGAGAATAGATGTGACAGATACTTGCATTCGCAAGAAGATAATTTTACAATGAGGCTCCAAAGGCCTTTTTATCATAAAGAAAATCCAAAACCCTAACCCCGGAAGATGAAAAGCCAATAGTTTTGGGGACCCTGTTTTGGGTAGTTTGGTGTATCAACTTCTCAGAGGCGTAACTTTGGCATACGATCTCCGTTTGGGGCACACGATAGCTCGTTGGAAAGGTATCATCGAGGAGATTAATTTTGAGGGATCAATAAGAGTCTTCAAATATCATTGAGAACCTCGATCCCAAAAAACCTTCATTTAGGCCCTCAAAAAGGCCCCACAAGTTAAAAACTGCTAAAAATAGTAAATTACCAAAATTGCGAGAAAATTGTTTTGAGCCAGTTGGAAAAGGTGGGTGGCCACCGATATCCACCTCGATCAATCCTTCCTCCTTAGGAAGCAATGGTATCCATTGCAATGAGTTCCCTGGGGAGATGGAAAAGCATTTGTTGAATCTCCATCTTGATGAGCTGCTTGACTTGTTGGAGAAGTTGTGATGCTTAGCTTGTTGAAGGTTGTCACGAACCTGTGGTTGGAAGGGTTGGACATTTTTAACTAGTCTGGATACATGAGATGCTTGTGTGCAGAAGGAATCTTTACACTTTGTTGCAATCTTGTCGACCTGCTTCTGTTGGATAGAAGGTGCTTAGACTAAGGCTGTAGTAGTGTTCTTTTGTTCATGCTTTGAACAGGCTGTGATGAAGCTAAATTTTATAGTACGAGATACTACCTTGCAACACTGTTTAGGTGGGACAATAGTTGGAATTACCTCTGGTATTCTATAGAGATGACCCCCCAAAGTAATAATGACACTATAAGGTCGAGACTCATAAACAATATGGCGCTTCCACATATATGGCTGGCCCAAGAGAAAATCATAGACATCTAGTGGGGAAACATCACATATGGATGCCATATGACAATTGACACTGCTCCCTGACACAAATATCTCGTCCCTAGCAAAGCCACCCGATGTTGTATGGTTGCGGCTGTGGTGTTGTCAACAATCCCAACTGTTTGATGACCTCTGCTGAGATGAGGTTCTTCTGGCTTCCGCTATCAACAATAAAATGCAATGGGGTCCCTTTCACCCACATCAATGAATGAAAAAGGTGCTCCCCCTCTTCGAGATCTGTTGGTTCTTTTGGTTGAATTGTTGTGGTCACAGAAATAAAAGTGGGGTCTACGTCGATGATCTATCTTTTAGCACTATTTTCAGAATCAGATTCTAAATTAGGGTTCGGCTTCTTGTCTTTGATCTCGGCCACCAATGAATGTTTTGAGAAATATTCATTGGTGTTGTGCCAGGGGATTTTGTGGAAATCATACCATTTTCTGGTGTCCTTCTTTGTTTTCCCGTGACCCTTCTTTTCCTGTGGCTTAGATTGGTTTCTAGGAAGTTGTTTGTTAGGGTCGTCTTTATAATACTTTGGTTGTTGAAGATTTGCAGAACCGAACTCTCGTTTGTTCTGGTGCTTAAATTTCTACTCGATTTTAACAACATATCGATAAGTAGCACCGAGTGATGAGATGTCCAGAAAATCCATTTCAGTTTGGATATATCTGTGTAGAGCCCCATGGTATTTCAGAACCAAATGTCGTTCGGAGTCTTTGATACCCAACTTGGTGTGCAAGGTATGGAAGGTATTGGTGAAATCTAGAACTTCTTGGCCCCTCTCTTGTTGCGGTGTGGTCCATCTCATATACTACTCCTCATAGTTGCCAACATGGTAATATTGTTCCTTTGCTGCGTCCACAAAAAGATCCCAAGTGGGATCGACCCCATATATTCCAAACTCTTCTGTGGAACTTTGCTCCCAGTAAGTTTCCCACCAATGTTTGACATGGGGGAGAGCTTTAAGGAGTGCGAAGGTGATATTTTCCCTATCTGAAAAATGGTGAACATAGAAATAACTTTCTAACAGATTTAACCATTTGTCTAGGGCATCCGCATCTATCTGACCTTCAAATACAAGAATATCAAAATTAACCTGTACCTTGAAAGGAGAGGTGCTTCCAAAGTGGTTGTTTGATGAAGATGCGCTTGTTTCTATCGGCAGGCGTTGAAGGATGTGGGAAAAATTCTCCATCATTTCGTCCCTCTGTCACGTGAGAGCTTGTTGAAGTAACATATTGATAGAATCAGTTGCTCTGTCGTTTTTCTTTTCTTCCACCATGGAGGGTTTCTTGGGTGTGCAAGAGAGATTGTCTTCAAGAGAGACAAGATCGATACCCAACTTGATATACTCAGACCTGACTGGGGACATGCACTGGAAAAAAAATGATCAAGAGCAACCTACTCTGATACCACTTATCCGGATTATTTTCGGCACGAAATGAGAGCGAAGATATAATAAATAAATGTACAGAGATATCTTGGATATCCAATAATATAACATAAATGTATCATAGATGCAACCATAAACACAAAGATACATTAATACAAAATTATATATTAATGAGCGAAAATGTACAAAGACTGTAAAAATACAGAGTGAAAGACTCGCTAGAATGGTTGCAGCTTATCTCTGAGAAGAGATGTGACGGCTACTCGCATTCACAGGAAGATAATTTTACAATGAGGCTCCAAAGGCCTTTTTATCATAAATAAAATCCAAAACCCTAAACCCGGAAGATGAAAATCCAATAGTTTTGTGGACCCTGTTTTGGGTAGTTTGGTGTATCAACTTCCCATGGGCGTAACTTTGGCATACGATCTTTGTTTGGGGCGCACGACAACTCGTTGGAAAGGTATCGTCGAGGAGATTAATTTTTTGGTATAAATAAGAGCTTTCAACTATAATTGAGAACCTCGATCCCAAAAAACCTTCATTTAGGCCCTCAAAATGGCCCCATAAGTTAAAAATTGCTAAAATTAGTAAATTACCAAAATTGCCAGAAAATTGTTTTGAGCCAGTTGGAAAAGTTGGGTGACCACCAATATCCACATGGATCAATCCAAGCTAGAATTATTGTGGAAGAGAATAGAGTCTGATCCACACAGGGGCATAGAAGAAGTCCTCTTTTTCTGGAATAGAAGAAGTCTAAGTCTACAAATCAATGGTCAGCCTCGAGCTTGTCCTTCGAGATAGAGTAAGTCTCGACCTCCCCTCTACCGATGTCCCAAAAATAAAGAAGGCCAATCAATGTCATGGCTATTTTTATTATCATCATCTGAATCAATATATCACTCAAATGAAGTCTCGGATCCCACCACCAAATTGGAATTCCACCTCTGCCAATACCTGCTAGTTGTTGTTGTGCCATACTAGTAACCATCAGATTCAAAGTGAGCCAATTCACTGGTGGAAACCAAGCACTAGGAATCAACTATGTGCCTTCTACAATGTTCTAATCCTATCGAACTACACCGAGTAATATGCTATATCAATCACCGTCAATGTTCTCAAGTAATTTGTGGAGTCTGAATACCTCCCTGGAAATTATTCATGTTATCTGTGGTGCCTCATACTCATACAAGTACCTAGAATTCCCTGCCAGAGGTGAATCACACATATCCCGCATAAAATAATCCCTAAGTGTGGACTCAAGGACTACATGTGTGCGACCTCCGCAGTGCATAATGTCATCCACCACTTTGTCAACTAAAATCTTTGTGAACTGGTCCAATAAAATATGGATCTCCTCCTACGCTTCAACCACATATACCAAATGAAATAACTTTGACATGGATATAATCATGCCCGCCTCACCCAATAGACTCAGGTGAACCCTCCATTCCTTGTTGAGTATATTGTTGGTATTAGAAGATATCACTAGATGCCACTACCAGTTCCTGCAAGACTATAAAGTGTCAAGTGTGTTGGCCAACCCCAATGGTATGACCAAGAACCCAAGGAAAAATATGAGAGAAATCCTATGGGTATATTGCCTTCTGTCCCTGCATTGGTGATATCCTAATTGAATATCAATCTTCGGGGAATATTCCTCTCCATGAAGCCTGCCCATCCAATCATCGATCCTGGGTGAACCAAAATCAATGATATGTATGAAGTCCCTATCTAGATGTCTCCTTAGGGGAAACATCCCAAAATCCCAATGTACACCATCGTACACCATTTTATATTGTTGTATACCACTGCACACCACTGTATCATCATGTACCACCCTATATCCCATAGGGTCCACTATATCAATCACTCTACTAATATCAATTGAACCTGGATCCCAAAGTAATGTATCCAAATATGTCCTATGCGCAATCCCCCAATCAACTGGTGCATATAATTCCTTGTTGGATGTTCCACAAGGAATATTCTCAACTACTATATTTGTGGCTAATCCTTGAGACAAAATAAATGGATCATGATCCTTGCAATAAAAAACTGGTGCATGGTCAAAACCCTCTATGTCAAAACTCTCTTCATACACCTGCAACTCTAAATGCTCTTTGTCTGGAATCGTCACAAGAGGATCCTCCCTTATATCACGAGTGTCACTCATTCCCTCATGTGTCAATGTTGCCAAAGATGATGGAGTCTTTGTTGTTGTCAACGATGAAGAGTGTGCTAAACTAAGCTGGTAATAAAGCTCCTCAATCTCCCTTTCCTTGTTCTCAACAAACTTGAGAGAAAGGTCCCTATCCATGAACATCTGCAAGTAATCAAATTTAATCTATTCTAATGCTTCTTTTATTATGTGTAATTGGGTACTAGTGACTCCATATACAATTCCCATTTTCCTCTCCTCCATCTTAGTTTTCCACATAAGGTCTTCAATGAATTTATGAGCACCATCCGTCCTCGTCAACACCTAAAAAACTTGCTCCTTTGTGACTAATAATCGATCCTCTAGTTCATGCAATGTTATTTCATCAACATGCAGTGGGTTTTCACACAAGGGATCAACTAAATCACTAGATGATGACATGCAATGTGAACTATCTTCCTCACACAAGTGTTATGATCTTCTCTCATCCCCTTCATTGTCATCTTCCCAATCTGTGTCATATTCTGGTAAAATTGTGACTTTATTGTTATACATGTCATAAATAGGATGAAGTGTTTCATTCCTTCTTGAGACATACTCATCCTCATCATCATACACAGGGAGAGATGTTGAATCCTCAACGTCAGTTGATTGAAATCTCCTCATGGTCATCACAAGTAGAATAAGATGTCGCATCCTCATTTTCTCCATCTAGCACACTAGTTTCATCAGTTTCATTAGTTAGTTCATAGGTTGTTTTTTGGTCTTCCTCCATGCATACATCCTGAACATGGCTAGATGCATTCACATCCCCCTGTGATTCTACCAAACCCCCATCATGAGTTGAGCTTTTGGCATCATCAAACTTTCTAGATTTCGGCCTTTTACTCTTCTTCTCAACTAATAAGCATAGATCCTACCATGCCCTTACCATATTATCCAGAGTTCCCTTCAGGGTATACATAAGTTATATCATCTCCTTGTCCATGTTGATTATCCCCACACTGTAAATCACATGGATTTTTCTGGAAAAACCCTGAAATGTTTGTCAAAGTTAAAATGTTAATAACTTTACTTCCCAAACTCCGTTTCGACTGATTTTTTTTTTTAATTGGTATTTTTCCGAGAAGAATTCAAATATCCAATTTTGTTTTTGGAAAATTCTTCTCAAAAAGTTTCTGAATGTAATCTGAAATGTGTCACCCCCTTTTTTTCCTTTGAAAAAAATTTGCAAAAAGATCCATTTTTTTTTCCTTCTTTGGCCAAGGAAAGTGCTATGATGCAATCACATGATGTAAATATCACCAGCTCCGATACCACTGTAATATCCCCAATAGAATGGGATGGGATATTATGTCCTTCTGTGCATTAAGTGTTCTTGATGCACTAATTTGGTTGACAAATTTTCACAAACAGTTTGCATTCATTCTACTAATAGAGATTTTTTCAAACGCATTGCATGTAATACAAATACACCAGAAATAGAAACAGACAATGTGTGGTATATTATTATGAATTAACATTTGAATAAAACAATCCAATGGTTGTTATGGCAACTGCAATACATTAATGGAAAACACACAATACAAGTCAAAAACATGAATCATGCCATGGCCTCCTCAATAGATGAGATCAAACCCTCCAAGTGCCAGAACCTCTCCAAGCAAATCACTACAACCCAAAACTGAAATCAAAACACAAGATGAAGGTCCAATGAAGATCTAGGATGGGTCCTCATCCTTGTCTAGCTAGGGTGGATATTGCACCACCAAAACTAAACTACAATAGTGGAATGGTTTTTCTAAACCCTAACGAAAAAATGGCTCCAATAGAACTTCCAAAGTGAGAGATCAAATCATAATTCCAAAGTGAGGCTCTACCCATCCTTTTATCATTTCTCCATGCCTTCTAGAACTTTCCCCCTTTTTGACCAAATCAAATGTAACCCTTATTCCCTTTTTGATGAAATCAAATATGACACTTATCCGCCTTTTTATTTCACTCTAGGATTAAAAATAATTTTCAATAATAGATAAGTAACTTATTAATCTAATGTAACTTTAAATACATAACATCTCTTAACTAAGTAACATTAAATAACCCCTTTTGACTTTCTTTTTCTTCACCAACAAACCACGTAAGTCATTTCCACTACTGAACAGGGGAATCCAAAAATGGGGACATGACATATGAGTCTCCATAAGAATGTGTAAGGAGTAGTTTTAAATGGCATGTGTTATATTATCATTCCACTATAACTGCCACCTTACACAATCATTGCCATATCCACGACCTTTCATTACCATAACCACCACTGTTATTGTCATAATTCCCCACTCAATTAACAACCATTCCCTATACAATCACAAGAAATTAGAATTAGCAGGAAGAAGGAACCATGGAAGGATCATTGATACAAGAGAACCTACAAATCCTAGAATGAGGACCAAGATATAGAGGAAGAAATAGAGATGAAACCCTTCATTGTCACACAAGAACCAATGGAGGGAAACAATATGGAAGTAAATGAAATAACAGAGATAGAACCCTCTTCTATCACACAAGAACCAACATAGGACCCCAATCAAGAAACCAACGAGGCAATAGGCACATAGGTCAGTGCAGACAAACAAGAACCAACACAAGGCACCTTCAGAGACAGTCTTATTACCCTCATTGATACACATTCAGACAGAGAAAAAAGAGTCGGAAGCACAAGCTCCCACTGTCACACAAGAACCAGTGGAGAGTCCTCTCGAGAACAGGTTACCCAAGAGGTAGAGGGCACAACACAAATGAAGTAACATGAGATAGAGGTTCTTTTTGTTCATCCAGAACCAACAACAAACACTCATTCTCAATATTCACTCATTCACATTTAAAAAAAAATGCAGAAATTGAATTGAGCATATCCCACAAATTATACATATGATTGCCATAGAATTTTGAGGAGAGAATCACTCCAATGAGAGGAACAAGAAACACAATTTTCAGGTGATTCTAGCTCATGGTTTTTGAGAAAGTGGTCACCGTCACCTACAACCAATTTCATTTTATCTTGAAATACGTGCATCAAAAGGCTCTGATTTTTTGTATGAAGAAGCAATTAAATTGTGAAACGTTGCTCACAAAATTTCATAAAAAACAGTTTGTATTTTGTGAAAAATGGCTTAAAACGTCTGTTGTTACTCCTGCAACACTTGTTGTTACTCGCATGTAGCATCTTATTCGTCATATTTTGGGATTTTTGCATTAGGTTGCTTTGATTTTTGGTAGGAATATGCATTAGATGGTGATCCATAAAACCACCAAAAATTCTTCATTTGAGTTATTGTTTGCATAAAAATTCAAATTTTCAAATCTATTGTTACTCCACTATAACAACTACAACACTTGTTGTTACTCCACTATAGAAGCTACAACACTTGTTGTTACTTTCCTATAGTAGATTGTTTGTTTGTATCTTCAGATTGGTGCACTAGGTTGTCATGATATACTCACCAAAAATATCCTCATTCTAGATGATTGGTTGCATCAAACACCGCATTTTCCAATTTGTCATTACTATAGCAACTAATTGATAAATCCACTCTGACAGAGACAGAGAAAGGAAAAAAAAGAGAAGATCCAGTAGAATAGGATATCAATGAAGAGAAGGAGGCAGTAGAAGAGTTAATCTATGGTATCAGTGACCCCTAGGGTCACCCTGACTTCTCTAACATTGAGTGATTTTTGCTTGCATGGGGACATGCAACAATTTTTGGGTGGGGGAGATGATGGGTTCCTAAATTGGCATACTTTCAACGCTTGTCTAATACCTGTTTGCTTATAATTTTTCATTAATCATTTCCTTTTTTGTACTTTCCTTGTCCAGTTTGCCTTACTTTTTATTAAGGTATGAATCTTTCCCCATATCCCATTTTTATACTATTCTTGCATATTTCTTAAGGAAATTGTTATGACTATGCACTAACATTTCTATACAGAGAAATACAATGGAATCCTTTCAGTAGTTGCAACTTTTGATAATGGCTGCAATTTCTCACCATGGTTGCGACTACAAGAAAAATATGACACCGTTGCAGAAATTCCAAGATTGGCATACCAGTGCACCTCCACATATAAATCCAAAACAGATTTTGTTCCTAAGATTGAAGACATGGATTTGGGTGGATCAAACCTTACCCATATTTCACGTGTAGACCTCCAGTATGAGATAAGTGTACATACCAAAATTAACATCAGTTTTGAAACAACCAACTTCCATCCCAATTTTCGAGCAGACGAAGATGAATTTGAAAAATACACGACATGAGTTTTGTTTGTAACATCAAACTGAGTCTCTTACAATCCGATTTCTAAAATAAGCTAAGGTTTGAGAGAAAAGGATGGTTCTTTATCACAAATTTTCCTAAAATACTTTATGTTTCCACAATTTTGAGTCTACCTATTGTCGTGATTCCAACACAATAGTCAAATGTTGAAATTGGCAAATAGGAATTGAGCCTCATAAAGGAAAGTGACAAAGTACAAGTTGGCTACCAAAATGAGAACTCAACCATCCTATCGAGTCAATAGGAACAAATCCATTTCTAAATTTTAGCAAGTTTTTGTAAGCAAATGAACAACTAGATTCTTACAATTGTCCATCATTTATTTGTATAATTTTAGGACAATAACCTCATTGTATAAAAACCTTAGAACTCTAGAGATGAGGAGGAAGAAAATCATTCAAATGAATATGTTCTGTTATTGTGTCTTTTTCAACTTTGGAAATATAAGCTTATGTTCCTATTTCCATTCGTGTGTTTATGTATTAAGGGATCACGTTATTTTGGTGTAGTCTCTCAGTGCCTCGCTTAAGGGGGTAGGGCCCCCTCCTTAGGAAGGTACTATATGTAATAGTAACAGTAGAGGTTAGCATTTCAATTTCATTTGGTTTATTTTCATTTACTGCAAATCTGTAGTCAACTGTAATTTTGAATCTCATAATCATAATTACTTCAGTGGTGAATTCACCTTTTGGTTTGTTGTATTTTATAAAGTCTTAAACAATGTTGAATTCTATGCATGGTTTAATTCTCTTAGCATAATTCACAATTCAATTGATGATTTGATTTTCTCCTGAGACTATGAATTCTGATTTATTACTATAATCCTTTGAGAAAAGAATTACATTGCTACAATTTGTGTCTTGTTAAGTAAGTTTTTTTCACTGCAACTAGCTTTGCTACGACTCCAGTAATTGAAGTTCTTTTCTTAGAGTTGTAGCTTCGTTGCCGCAACTCATATTGCTACAACTCCGCTTGCAATTGCATTTTTCCTTGTTTACTTTATAATAATTTCCATCAGATTTGCATTGAACAAAGAGACACTTGAATTGTTGCAACAACTAAGACCTTCCTCATACTCACAAAAAGTCACCAATAGATCCTAGCATAGTTTTACTTTCCACAAGTGTGATTTCAATTCTCGAAAGCGTGACTTCAATTTTTGCAAGTGTGTTTTACTTTTTGCAAGTGTGATTTCAATGTCTGCAAGTGTGATTTCAATGTCCGCAAGTGTGATTTCAATTTTTGCAAGCATGACTTCAATTTTTGCAAGTGTGTTTTACTTTCCACAAGAGTCATTTTAATTTCAGCAAGAGCGATTTTCATTTCCTGCAAGAGTGATCTTTACTTTTCTGTAACTGAAACCCTAGTATCACTTGGTGACTTGATGAAAGTATTTTGAATATTGAAACTGTGACATTAAAAGTGCTACAACACCATAGTTAAAGCATCATTACTCTTGTATAGATTGTGAAAGACAATTTGTAAGTAAGCTACAACCCCAGATTGATAATTAAATGCACAACTCTTCAATTGCTTACTAAGTTAATTAGGAAGTAATTGAAAATCCCTTCATCTTGTACGATAGAATGCACTTGTTTTTTATAGGTAGAGTACTTGTGGATGACATCTAAGAGTGTCTCACTATGATAAGCCACCAGATGACCATGCTGAGTGAGAACGAAAACAACAACATAATCAGAAGCATTTGTCTCAATCTGAAATGGTTGTTGTAGATCGGGCAAGGCGAGCACTAGGGATAAGAATAAGCGATGTTTCAAATCATCAAAGGCTTTCTTCTGTGTTCTACCCCAAAAATATTTGGCTTTGCAACCACCCTTGGTCACTTGGCTGAGATCCCATGCGATATGGGAGAAACACAATACAAACCTACGATAGAATTTGGAAACGAATAAGAATTTATGAAGCTCAGTTAGTGTTGTTGGGGCTATCCAGTCATGAATGAATTGGATATTGGATGGATCGACATGAAAATTATTCTCATCTATAATGTATCCAAGGTATTCGACCTTGTTCATGTCGAAGGAACATTTTCCTAAGTTACCATATAGCTTGTGTTTCCACAAAGAGTGGAGGACTTGTTGAATATGTTGTAAGTTTTCTTCCCAACTTTTGTTGAAAACGAGGATGTCATCCAAATATACAACCACAAAGGAATTGGTGAAGGGTCGCAAGATATCATCCATCAACGTCATGAAAATTGTTTGGGAATTAGTCAAGACAGAGGGAATGACAAAACACTTTAAAATACCTTCAATACACTTGAAAGAAGTCTTCCCTACATCAACCTATTCTATGGGGACCTGATGGTAGACGAAATTCAAATCAATCTTACTAAAGTAATTTTCCCCCTTGAGTTGGTTGAGAAGGTCATGAAATCAGGGAATTGGGTACTAGTTCCTAACTGTGATTTTGTCATAGATTTTTAATCAATACAGAGTTTCCAGGTCCCGTATTTTGTTTGTATGAGCATGATTGGGCTTCCGTGGGGTGAGGAGCTTGGTCAAATGTGCCCTTTCTGGAGTAACCCTTGAATCTGGCACTTGATTTCTTCATTTTCCAAGAGAGAGAGTTGTTACACTGGCCCATTCGGAAAAGGCATTCTAAGGGTTAGCTCAATTGAATTCTTGACCTGATAGTGTAGAGGCACCACGATAGGTGAGGTGAATATGTCTTGGTATTGTTCCATGACTTTGTCCACTTGCTTCTGTTGCTCAAAGGATCCCATTGTGGAGTCCATGGATGAGGTCACGACATTTTGTTCACTATGGGAGTGAATCATGAAGAGGACAAATTTCCTAGTCTAAGAGATGACCTTCCCGCACTACTTAGTTGAGACCAAAGAAATTACGGTAGGTGGATCTACCTATGGTATCCTTTATAGTTGGTTGCCCATGGTAATAATGATACTATGAGGTCTAGACTCATATACAACATGAAATTTCCACATATATGGATAGCCTAAAAGAAAATCACAAACTTCAAGTGGGGAAACATCACACAATACCTCATCCTTGAAGGTCTTGATGCCATAGGGAAAGAGACACTATTGGATGACATGGAGATATCGTCCTTGGACACCTGATGTTGTATGGTTGCGGATGTGGTATTGTCAACAACTCCAACTTCTTGATGACCTCTACTAAGATGAGGTTCTTTTGGATTCTTCTATCAACAACGAAACGTAGTGGAGAAACCTTCACCCACATCTATGAGTAAAAATGCCCTTACCTTCCTCCAACTCTTATGCTTCATTTGGCTAAATCTTAGTGGTAGTGACTATGGAACTAGGTTCTGCATCTATGATCTGCTTCCCCTTTTATGGCTCTGAATCAAAGTTGAATCCTAGATCTGACTATGATTCTTTCATCTTGGCCACCAATGACTGCTTCGAGTGACATTCATTAGTCTTGTGACAGGGGATTTTATGTAAATCGCACCACTTCCCAGTGTCTTTATTCATCTTTCCATTACCCTTCTTTGTTTTCATCTTAGACTAATTGTCCTAAGGTTGTCCATCCTTTCTTTTTCTTTGGTTCTATGCGCTAGGGTTTCCTTTTCTCGACTTATGTTGTGACTTATTTGTGGATCCAAACTCCCTCTTACTCCTCTGCTTAAACTTTTTTTGAGTTTTTGGGATGTACCTATGTAGACCCCCATGGTATTTTAGAAACAGATTCCAATTGGAATCTATGATACCCAACTTGGTGTGCAAGTTATGGAATGTATTTGTGAATTGTGACACTGTTTGGTCCCTCTCTTGACGTAGTGTGGTCCATATCATGTACTGGCTGTCATAGTTTACAACAAGGTAATATTTTTCCTTAACAACATCCATAAAAGAGTCCCAAGTGTGCTCAACCCCAAATATTCTAGACACCTATGTGGATTTTTTATCATAGTAAATCTCCGACCAATGGTTGACATGGGGGACATCCTTAAGGAGTGCAAAGGTGATCTTTTCCCTATTGGAAAAATTATGGATAGAGAAATAACCTTCTAGTATATTTAAAAAAAATTCCAAATCAGTTGCATCTATCTGATTGTCAAATATGAGAATATCAAATTAACTTGTACCTTGAAGGGGGAGATGCCTCCAAAGTGGTCACTTGACGAAGATGCATCATTTTTTGTCGGTAGTAGTCAAAGGATTTGGGAAAAATTATCCATCATCTGGTTCCTTTGTTGGGCGAGGACTTCCATGAGAAACAACTTAATAGGATCTCCTACTCCCTCGTCTCTCTTTTCCGCCACCATGGGTGGTCGTCGAGGATGGTCTTCCAAAGGATCAACTAGTTCGAGTCCCAATGCCTTGAACCCTAACCTTGTTGCAGACATGGAAAGAGAAACAGATAAAGAGAAGACCACTCTGATACCACTAATCTAGATTTATCAAGGAACGGTATGAAACACAAAAATAGGACAGAAACATAGAGATACAACAATACTCAATTTCTATTAAAGAATGGGATATGCAGAGACTGTAAAAGAAAATACAGACTGAAATGAACTCACTAGAATGGTGGTAGCTTATCTCTGAGAAGAGATGTGATGGCTACACACATTCACAAGAAGAGGATTACAATGAGGCTCCAAAGGCATTTTTAACATAAAGAATAAATGACAAAACCATAAACATTCAAAACCCTAACCTCGAAAGATGAAACACTAAAAATTTTGTGGGTCCCAATGGGGGTAGTTTATACGTCAACTTCCCGAGGGAATAAAATTTACATACGATCTTCGTTTGAGGTACTCAGTACCTCGTCAGAAAGGTATATCCGAGGAGTACACATTTCAAATGTCCCAATACAAGCCTTTGCCATCTATTTGGAGCTACCACATCAAAAAAATGTTGTTAAGGTCTCAAAACAACCCTGAAAGTTTGGGACCCAAAAAATTGTAGAAAGGTTTCCAAGATGGAACCTATATTTTGAGCTAGTTGAATAGGTGGGAGGACACCGATGTCCACCTGGATCATATTTTGCATTGGCTAGTCTAGAAAGCGTTTTTTTATACCATACCTAACTTTCTTTATATGCATAACATTTCTTTCTTTGGGATTCTACATGGGTTCTTTGGAGGATATGTTTTTCCTCCAAAACATTACATTGTAAGTACTCTATAAAAACTAATTTGAGACTTTCATCTTATGCAAAACTAGGTATATTTAAATCCTTCTATACTTAAAGTTTAGTTTATTAACCTAGTTAGACCTATAGGAAATTAACCAAATATGACTTGTTGATATATAGAATTGTCATTGACTTCTGTCATGTATTTAACTTTTACATATTTCTTGCATCATGTGGGTTGAAATATGAAAACCAAAAATATTCACCCTATAGTGGATGAATAGGGTAGAAGATATACAAACACACTAAAAACCAATTATTTGAAAGAAAATAGATAAATAAAGGTTGTTTTCTATGTCTAACTCAAATAAGTCTTATTGACATTTTTAAAGGTCTGAAGAGTATGAAGATAAAATATGGAAGCATATACATATCACTAACAAATTTACTTCTTATGCAAATATGCATCATCTTGGGGAAGAAGCTAGAACCACTATAGTGGAGGACCCTTTGACATATGGTTAGTTTTCAAAACATGGCTCCAAGTGGATCTCTCGCTGCATGTGGCTGCATATTCCCAAAGAACCAAATTTTGGCCACAAATCCAGGAAGATAATCTCCCTTATCTATTAATCCTTCAAAGTCGGTGCCTTTGTCAAGGGACAATGAGCTTCAATGGAAGCAACTTATTACAATTTTTATGCCCATGCCCAATGTCCCTCGCAAACAATTCCCCTAAAAGGTACACAACTTCTTCCTATTGAAAAAATGATCAAGACACAAAATATCAAGAGCTTAGTGAAAAGTTATAGATGTATATATTATCAAAAAGAAATTAGTGTTTTTCAAAAAAAATTGTGAGAGATATTTTAAAAAACAAAAGGAATATTATATGTGTGTAATAAAAAGCACAAAATTAATTAATAAACAAAAACTAATATGATTTTTTTTGGCTTTCGAGTAATGGGAGGGAACATAGCATCATAGCCATGTATCCCATTAGAGTCATGGGCCATGGAGGTCGTGACCAAGCCCCAAGGGTTGGCCATGTAAACCATGGTCGTGCCTTTGGACAGTTATCCATGAACCATATATATATATATATATATATATATATATATCGATGTTTGGACAACATTGGGAAGACATTCTCTTAGAATAATAATTAATAATATAATTATTGATTATTAAATATCATATATAATAAGTAAATGATAATAATAAATAGTTATTGATTATTCAAGGAATGCATCC
>SNQJ01S0002347.1:166169-182640 GCA_010110895.2 Picea sitchensis | reverse complement strand
TGGAAAAGCAAAATTTGAACAAGTTTAAAGAATATTTTCGAAAGGGGAAAAACTTGTTTTTTCTCAACGGAAAAAGATAATATCAAAACTAAATGCTATGCAAGAAATCACTAAAACCAAGATGCAAAAAATAACTTTTCAAAATTAAATAAAAAGCGACACCCAAAAAATATTTTTTTTAAGGTGTGTTATGTACTGAACATATTCTAGGCAAAGTTTAGATATTTAAGGCATTTTCAAGTTAGAACCTATATAGTCTTGAAATTTCTCATTATTTTATTCTCTTGTATCTTCCATTTATTGTAACCCGAAGTTGTAGAAAATATGTTGTTATAAAGTGGAGAGGTGAAAATGTTATATTTTAAAATTCCATTAGAGATTGGAACAATGTAAAAAGAAGGATTTGAAAACTTACTAAGACACATGAAATATTGATGAGGCAATATTCAATTTAGTTTGTTTGCTAAACATTTGTTGAATAAATGTAATCCAAGCCAAAAAAAATGGTAGAAATGATAATTCAAGCTTTATCTACAAATAACAAGATATTAAAATATGAAAAAAAAAAAATTGCAGATATATTACATCTCTTTCTTATGATACATCACATCTAAACAAAACAATTTCCTCAACAACAAATCACATTGAACCAAACATTATTTTCTATATATATATATATGACACCCCAATCTAAAAGAAGTGTGTTACACATCAAACCAAATATTTTCAACTATGATATAGATGAAATTGAAGTGTACATGAACCTTATAATGTAGTAACAACCATAATGAGCAATGCAAAACACATTGATATGCAAACTATTTTCTTGTAAAGTATCATAGAAAAGATATCATATCCAATGAAATTCATTAGAGTCTTCTGAACATGAACCTTAAACCTTGTCCTTTGTCAACCTCAATGACAAGAAATCACATCTTCATGAGACTTATCATTACTTTCAAGTAGAGTTGTTGTAATTTATAATTGCTACTGCTATGGAGCATAGGGCAATGGACAAGGAGTCTAAGGACTCTGTATGTGACAGAGAATAGTTTTTGGATGTTTGCGATGCAGGGCGGATTAAACAACCCATGTCCACCAGACTCGCCTGTAAGGCATGTCTGTCGTCTGTCATATACAGACTCCTCCATCGCATGGCGATTTTATGGCCATCCATGGCATCAAGCCTTTCCTCATGCTTTCAGCTACTCCCTCCTTCATTGCGAACCTCTCCTTAAATACACTATCCAGTCACTGTTAATTCTAGCATCAGACCATAATTCCTAATCAAGTTTCAGAAGTAGATACTAGCCTAGACCATAAGTAGACAGGATACCAGCCTTTACGTACAGTAAAGGCTGGTATCCTGTCTATGTCTATTTCTGTTTGCAGAAAACTTCAGTATGAAACACACTTTCAACTACTCCTCCCTCATTATTAGAAAAAGTGTTTTATAATAAAACACTTTTTCTAATAATCNTGGGTTGACTAGGCCCGTTGCCACCCATTGGCATTCCATCGACTTGGCCAGACTTCTCCGACACCCATGACATATGCATCATAGTCCTATGCTACATGCAATGGAGTCTAAGGACTCTGTATGTGACAGAGAACAGTTTACATCATGTTTCAACTGATCCAATTTGAAGTGGCCTATTTTATATGTAGTTTGCATCATGCTTCCATTGATTGATGTGCATGGCAATGCCAGTGGCAGTGCAGTCTCATTTACATTACGCGTGATCTTTAGTTAATCACAGGAATAATCCATTGTAGAGCTAATTGGACTGAATATAAGATTTAGATATAGTGAAACGATATCATTGCACGGTATGAAGTTAAGGTATTTATCAGATGTCTATGATCTCTACTTAAGTTCTTCCAGATGACATGACATGATTTAAGTAGGACCATATGTATGTTAATTAGGGAGTAATTTTTTTTCTCCAGTTTTTCTCTTTAGGTAAAAAAACGGATCTAAATTTGATCAAATTTTCAGGAGTGGTTTGAGTTTCGTATGGATCAAAGTTCCATGTATTTCAAAACTTTATTTCAGGGGTTTTGTCTCATTTTAAACCACCAACCCAGATACTCAGAAAATCGATCATAGTTTTGAATTGGTCGAAAATTTAAAAGCAGCAGCCGAAAAATCTGCCAGAAATAGAAGATTGCTCCCGAATTAACCCACTCCCCATAAATATGAGCATGCAAATTACTACATTGCTACAATTATTAGTCTCTGACAGTCCCTACAGTGAAAATCAAGTATAATGAATGACAATGAAAACGCTGTAACAGAAAACTTTGTAATCTATGAAAAATTATTTATGTCATATCGCTGTTAGTTATAGCTTATATCCTAGCAAGCAGGTTAATTATGTTAATGTATAATCTGTGTTAATCAGGGCTCTAATAATTAATGTACATATAATTATGTTAATGTATAATCTGTGTTAATCAGGGCTCTAATGATTAATGTACATAGAATGACATATCTCAAGATCAAAAGAATATTTTCAATTAAAATATTTTTTAATCTGGAAATTTTCAATAGGTATAATGAATTACAATGAAAATGATGTAACTGAAAACAATGTAGTTTATAAAAAAAAAAATTGCTAATAAAATAGGAACCCAACTGGGGTGGTGCACTAAGCACTCTCAATTACAATATGGGCTAGATGAGTTTTGAACCAGTAAAATTGCATAAAAATGTATTTATCAAATATAATGAATGACAATGAAAATGATATAACTGAAAACTGTGTAATTTATGAAAAAAAAATTTCAAGCTGGAACCAACAACATTGCAAAGAATACCTTAACAATGTACTCTATCACCAACTAACCTACACTCAGAAACCTGCAATACTCTATAATCAACGAACCTACACTCAGAAACTTACAATACTCCTACACTCAAAAACTTGCAGTACTCTATTGCCAACTAACCTACACTCATAAACTGTAGTTAAAAAGTATTATTATGATGAACTGGATATTTATGATGCATTATTATCATGCAGTGGATAATTTATGGTGAACAGTAATAAGGTATGTAGCGCATGGTTGCCACTCGATATAGTTCGAGAGTCCTTTGCCACGCACGGAATATAACTTTCTACTTGTGTTCAAATTTCCTTGACTTACCAATGTTTTTAATATTATATGATTTTTTAAATATAAATAACTATTTCATTATTATTATTATAAAACATCTCGATTTGATAATTCTTTTTAAGTTGTAAGGTAATTATTAAATTAAAAAACTATAAATAAATACTTCCATTGGAAGAAACCATTTTTCATTTAATGAATTTAATTCATTGAAACACTATACCTAACAAGTGCTTTTGCTTGCTTATAGCTGAATACATTATTATGTATTTTCACTTAGATGTTGCAAATATAAGTAGAGGGAATTTCACTTTAATAAATTGGATTTTGATTAGTTTGTCCATCACTTTATGAATTGGTATTTAATATTACATGTTAAAGATGTCATCATAATACGTTTATAAGGGAGCTTTTGATCAATCTTGCAAAGAGAATGATACACCATAACGATTTAAAGATCAATATTTCCATATTCAATATTTGCATGATTATTGGGGTATTAACAATATCCAAAAGAGTAGTCAGATGGAAATAATAGGAGAGATATGGAAGAAGTTAACGTAATATCATTTAATTGAAATTATGGTAAGATTGTTTATAGAAAACATTGGTAGGTTTACCATAATTTATAAAAGATAGAAGGAAATGTTTCATACTTTTGAATTAGAGGGTTAGTATTTGAGATAAAATTGGTAGGTCTAGCCAAAAGGAAACTATGCACCTTAATAGAAAGCCTCTTTGGATATGAACTTACCACCATATCGATAATTTGTAGTCCATAATTTTCAAGGATGTGAAATCAAATCTCGGAGATACATCTAGACATTGCCTCTCCACCCATTTCCTAGAGAAAAGTAGAGAAAATCTAGACTATTTCTTTAGCCAATTGGACAAGTCATTTTGAGATAAGTATGATTCTCAAGATGTTTTAGTTATGTTTTACTTGTGGTTATGTTTTAGTTATGTTTTACTTGTGGTTATGTTTTAGTTATGTTTTACTTGTGGTTATGTTTAAGTCACTATTAGTAACTTCATTATTTTTGCGCGGATAAAAGCTATGACCTCCTAGTCACCCTCAAGAGAATATGATAAGTAGAGAAGTTATCCAAGGCCTACTAGCTTATGTTTTTCGATTTCGACGCGGATAATGGGAAAGGGGATAGACTCAAAACCCCTAATTATGGTATGTGACAAATATCACCCTTACAAATGATCACGTGAATAAATCTATATGTCTCTCAATGAAAAAACAATGTAAATTAAAGTTTCAAACGTAACAGTGAAAATCTATGAACAATTTTGATACCATACGTTTTATGTTAGGATTATATGGAAAATAGTAGACCTGCATTAGCAAATAAGAGAGTAGGGTCGTTCAAGGGAACCAGTGGACTAGATTTCTAGTTTGTGTGATCCTTTGGATCGAAGAAATTTATGAATTTATGTCCGACTCAGTTTTCTAACCATTGGATGTTGTTACTATCTTCAAAAATCATTTCATATCCTAACATTATTGTAAGGGAATTCTTCAAAAGATAATGATTATGTGCCTTCTTCTCCCAATGGGTCTAGGTCTCTCCCATATGTACCTTATTTATCCCCTCGGTAGTTGTATCCATGATAGTCTTTGGGGATCTTGCATCTTATATAGAGACTTGTGAGTAAGTTTCATCACTCTATATTCATTTCATACATGCTTATTGTCATTGAATTCAGATGTATCGAAGTAGGGAATATACATAATGCATGGTGTTCACATAAGATTTTGGTTTCTATAAATGATATGTGTTTTTTAATGGTTGGAGATTCATAAATTACATGTAAATGCATTGGATAGGCATCCAAGTGTTTAGGAATTTGTTATTCCATTCAGATTATGTTGACACTTGTTATTAATGCAATTTTTAGGAAACACATCTAGATTGTTTGTTAAGAATTCTCTCTTTCTTAGGTAGCATCTTAGACCTCTTTGGAAGTGGGCACTCTCCTTTTATATTTGGTAGAGACATGACACTTAAGGAAGATTTAACAAAATCTCAGAGATGGATATGACTCACTTCTCAAAGAAGGACGTGCATCCCTCTTGAACTCCTTCATGAACAAAATTTTATGTTCTCCATCCAGATTACGCTAACACTTGTTATCAATGAAAATTTGAGATAATGCATCTAGATTCTTTGCTAAGCATCTCTCTTTCTTAAGTAGCATCTGAGACTTCTTTAGAAGTGGTTCCTCTCCTTCTATATTTGACAGACATGATACTTCAAAAAAATTTAATAAAATCTTAGGGATGGATATGGCTCACTTCTCAAGGAAGGAAGTGCACCATATTGAACTCTTTTGTCAACAAAAAAAAATATGTTTTCTCATTATCAAGGATGGAGAGAAGCGGCTCACTTCTCGAGGAAGGTTGAAAAGAAAAGTTCTATTATCTAACATTAGTTTTGACAATTTATTCAAGTAATTTTCTTCCATTAGTAACACCCAACCCATGACAATATTGTTATTTTCAAAAGTTATTCTCCATTATAAATTGTATTGTTATAATGGTGTTGTAGTAGATAGATAATATGTGCTTGGTTAGATCCTTATATTTAGTCATTATTTTATCCTTTGTTGTTTACACCAAAATATTTTGAGCAATCTTAAAAATTTTAGATGGTTGTTCAGCATATTGAAAATAATTGTATACCACAATTAAATAAAATTAATTTGTTCAATCCCTCTCCACCATGGAATTCTGTTATTATTTATTGTGGGATTTGGCAGTTTTCTTATGTTATATTTTAAATTGTCTTATGTACCCAAAGACTAGGCATTTGTCCAATGGTTGTTCTCTACATTGTTTTATGTATAACTAAGGACCAAGGGTCAATCCATGAAGTTGGGTAACACCTTTTGGCAAGGAAGGGCGACGAAAAATGATTTTTCCAAACCCTTGATCGAGGTACTTTTTAATATCTCGATTGAGGTATTAATATCTTTATTGAACACTTAAATACGCCCTTGACTAAGGGTTTTTAATAGATGAGGAAAACCCTCAATTGAGGTTCCATGTTGGTTAAGAAAAATCTTGATTGAGATCAATAAATCAGATGAGCTCCTCTTTTTTAATAAAAAAATGAACAAAGTTGTGAACCGACTACAATCATTCTAACAACCCTTGTTGCATTGATCAATCTAGCCAATCATATAACTAGTCCACCACTTTCAAACTCTCATCATGGCATACAACCCAAGAGGTTAATGGGTTTTATGTTTTAAGTGAATTATAATTAAATTATAATTCCTTTTTTATTTTATATTATTAACTGGTTGTAGTTAAGCTCTCGAATTTTAAATTTTTTAATTGAATTATATCAATCAATTAAATTTTGATTTTGATTTTTTAATTTTGTTAGATAGAGAGAATTTAAAATATTTTGTTTAGATTTTAATTTTCTATTTCAATTATAACAACCAACATAATTAATGCTATCACTACCATGTTTTTTTCCAACAAATGTGCTAGGAAGTAGTATTTTTGTAGTTCTTTTCAATCCTATGGTAATGCACAAAGGATTGAAAATTATTGACCAATCCATGGTTCAAAACTAGCATGGCCAAATAGTATACAACACACATGTTGTTGAGTGGAGACATAATGAAAAATTGAAAGCAAACTACCCTACTATTAAATATCATCAATTAAATGTTAAGAAAACCCAACAATCGGCTAGTTTATCACCATTGTTCAGATGAAATGACACTTGCACCTTGGTAAACAAATCACAACTATAATACATTGCTTCCATTGAAACAACATTAATTGAAACATTGGCCAAAACAAGAACTCCAAAATGTGAATTGGATAAACATTGATTAACATAGAAGTAGTTATGACTTTTCAAATTGCATGTTATGCTTTGCAATGACACAAACCAAGATGCACTCATCTAGTCTGTATGGAAAATATCTAACCTCATGAAATAAAGAGTCATTTTGTGTGATAACAAGCTCTTTTGACCTTGTTTAAAAACCATGGTGCCTCTATTGAAGTCTAGAACATGCTACTTATATACTTCCTCATTAGATCATTTAACCTCTTTTTTTTTTCTTCTTGCATTTTATATACTCTCATATTGCATTTGTTTCCATCATACATATGTTGTTTGTTGAGAGGAACGAGTTTGAGGACCCCCTCAACTTTCATTGAAGTATGGTACATTTAGGTCCACTTTGCATGGAAAATGTAGTCATTATCTACCTTTTCCAACTGGTCATAATATTTGGGAATATCAACCTTAGTGTTCCCATGACCATGCCTCAAATATTTCCTTGAACCTACACTATACCAATAGAAGTCGATGTTTCTCCGCCACTTTTTGAAACAAACATGATTGGATGAGCACAAATTGAAACAAACATAATATGATATGATGTAAATTAGCCAAAAAACAAACAAACAAACAAACATGATCGAAGGAGAACATATTGAAAGAAACATAATATGATGTAAATTATCAAATGCGATATTGGAGACCATAATCTTTTGTTTCCTTGCCTATCATGAAATATTGGAGACCATAATCTTTTGTTTCCTCACCTCTCATGAAATATTGGAGACCATAATCTTTTGTATATGTAGGCTCACCTACATGGCTCAAATCACCTTGGGAGACATACGACTATTTTATTTCATACTAAGAAATATTCGGTAGCTCTTGAAATGTTACAATATGGATCTATACATATTCCCTACAATAATTGGGTTTCTTTATCATGTACTTTATTCTATGGTTTATTTCGGTGTTTGGCTATGCAAATTAAATAGTTTGATTTTATGGAATATGGACTAGGGTAACTTTTAAACAAATAAAAAAAAAAAATTAGTAACAAAAGTTTGAATTATCTAGGTAGGGTTGTTAGAAATTTGAAGTATCGGGGTAGTAGAAGGTAGAATATTAATTGTTTTTCACAAGAAAAGTTTAGAACAAATCCAAAGTTAATGTTTAAGTTCCATGCCAAGTATGTTGTAGATTTATTTCCCTTACGAATAGGTGAGACCTCTCATTGATCTAACAAAGTTCAGTGACAGACTGTGGATAGATTGTTATGGGTTTCCCTAGATCTAAAGTGCATACACTCTATTTATGCTAAAAGGGAGAAGGAGAGAGCTTACATTTTTCTGGACGGTTGTTATGTAGCTTCTTGTGATGATGCATCTCCAAGATCTTACTCCTATCTCCTAGAACATGTCACCTACACACAAGACAACAACCAAACCCTTCTCAAAACATTTTAAGCATAAAGAGGAAATCATGCATTAAAAAAACTAATCTACCTTCCTCAAGAAAACATATATCTACCAATGTAACATATGCAACAAACATAGATCACACAAACTGCAGGGAAAAAACTATAGATCTATATAAATTAAAAGGAAAAGTACATCAAATGAATATACCTTGAGACTATTGAAGCACTCCTCTTGTGAAATTGTAATTGTTGAATAACCTGCACGAATAATCTAGTTGCAAAGAAGAAACAACAATTGCAAGTTTGTGACCAAAAGGAATGAAGAGAGAATGAATGAAAATCTATTCCACAATGAATGATTGAATAATTTACGAGAGATATACTCTACATGGTGGGATAATGTGCCATAGTTGATCTTCTAGATCTTACTGGGACATGCAGTAACTAAAAACACTAGTAATTTTCCACGTAGTCTTAGTTAACTAGCCATGCAATCATCGATTAACTAGTTATGCGCAAGTGAAGTGAATTTCACTCATGCATATAAAATTAATGCACATTCATAACCTCGTGCACATGTAATGCACACTTCTGGTGATGATTCCAAAGTAGGAATGCAACAATGGAATCCACTAATGTAATTGAAGTACAACTAAAGCATGAATCAAGAAGAGGTGCACCCTTGTCTAGGGGAAGAATATTTTGATCCAAGAGAGAATATCTTGGACCAAGGAGATCAAGTGCATCCTTATACATGGACTATAGAACATAGGAAAAATGATGTACTAGGTAAATAGGTAAATGTGCATGTACTCTAATACCCCCCTGAAGCACAACTAGGGTGTATGCAATGAATGGGTCCCGACAATAATCCATGTTAGGTACCCATGCACAATGCATATATGAAAGGAAAACAATTGAAGGATAAGGAAAGAGGGAATAAAATCCCACTTCAAAAGACAATGTTGACTATGGAAGATTCTATGCAGTTATGTCCTTCACTCCCAAGAGATATCGCAAAGCTCCAACCTTATGCTCGATGAAGGTCTTGATAAATATGTAGATGTTTGTAAGGGTTTGGTGAAGTAAATGCACCTATAAGAATCCCTTAACTACAATATGAACCATGTACTTTCTTACAAGTCCATTTGCTTTCATCTTTGTCTTATATATCCACTTTCTTTGATCAAAAGGAAGAGGAACCAAATCCCATGTGTGGTTCTCAATGAGGGAATTGTATTCCTCATTCATAGAAGTTTCCCAATAATGGTTTCTTGAAACCTCTACATAGGATTAAAGATCAGATGCAAAAACCATATAGAAATGCATAGGTAATAATGGATTGGTAGATGTGAGGGCATGAGAAATGCCCTCAAACTATGATCTTGTCTTCCTTAGATCGAAAGGATCACCCACCAGATCTCCAGTGGCATGTAGGGTATGTTGTGCCCACCATGGTCCAAGATACAGATCAACAATAACATGCTCATGAACTTCTAGATCAGATTTTGAAATATGATCTAAAATATATTCCAAGTAGCATAAAGAATCCTCTCTGAGATCGACTTCATGAAGAGTTAGACAAGTTGCAACATGTTTCTCTTGGAATGCATGCAGGGGTCCTTCATCAAAATTCTCACTTCTTTCAATGAAAAATCTATCTATGGAAGGAACCAATAACCTGTACCTCAAATCTAAAATCCAAGTATTAGGTGAGGAAGAAATATCAACCAGAGCATGGCCCTTACCTCAATCTTATGTTGGATTTCATCCAATCTTTTTCTTGGCATTTTATGGTATGCAATATTCAAGATCATTTTGTTGAAGAGCTTGCACCATTAGATCGATGGTCTTCTTTGTGCCTGGAATTTTTAGATGATATCCTCTATTGTAATTGTTGCATTTGGATTTATCCTTCTTTGATTTTCCTACTTTAGAAGACTCCTTAGTGGATTTGAGGTTTCCTCCATTCTTTTTATCAGGTTCCTTCTTTCCCTCTTTGGTTTTCATTCTTCTTTCATGTACTACAAGTGCATGGGCTTTGGAATTCTTGAGAGAACCCATTTTTGTGAGCTTATCATGCTCATGTATGAGTCATTCAATGAATGCATCTAGAGGAGGCATTTTCCAAGCTTTTCCCATTGTTAGCCTTGAAGTTTGAAAAGTAGAAACAAAGACCGCGTACTCAGGACCCAACTTCAAAAGAATGGAGAGGATTAGATGATACCCTTGCTATGACTTGTCTATTTCACATACTTTGAGTTGAAACAACACAGTTTTAAACTTTGGGAAGAAGTCTTGTATGGTGTCATAACAACTTGGGATCAATGAGATAAACTCATTCTCCAGCACGTGTCTTCATAGTTCATCTTGTTTCCCAAATAGACCCTCCAACATGGTCCATACTTAGTTTGGTGTGGAAGAATATTCTACATGGAAGTGTAGTTATGGAGATATTGACAAGAATAAAAATCCTATTGCTTCATACATTTTGTTAAAAAACTTAGCTTTCTCAATAAAGTCCCATTGGTTCCCATTGTAATCCAATAAAGTCCTTTTCTTCTAAGGAGAAGAAGAAATTTAGGCTTCCCATTCAATATAATTGAATGGTGTGAGGATCAGTGATGGGGGTTGATCCATTATCTATGTGTTCTCCAATCCTTTGTAACCTACAAAATAAAGTATTTTCTTCTCCTTACAATCTTCTGAGCTCTGATACCATGTGAAATTGTTGAATAACCTGCACATAGAATCTAGTTGGAAAGAAAAATCAACAATTGCAAACTTGAGACCAAAATAAATGAAGAGACAATGAATGAAAATCTATTCCACAATGAATGAGTGAATAATTTAAGAGATCTATACTCTACATGGTGGGATAATGCACCATAGTTGAGCTTATAGAACTTACTGGGACATGCACTAACTAAAAAATCTAGTAATCCGCCACATAGTCTTAGTCAGCTAGTTATTCACAAGTGAAGTGAATTGCACTCATGCATGCACAATTAATGCACCCTCCTAGCCTCATGCACATGTCATGCACACTCCTGGTGATGATTTCAAGGTATACATGCACTCTTGATGATGATTCTAAGGTATACATGCACTCCTCGTGATGATTCCAAGGTAGACATGCACTCTTGGTGATAATTACAAGGTAGGCATGCAAGACTAGATTCCATTAGTGTAACTTAAGTACAATTGAAGCATGAGTCAAAAAGAGGTGCAATCTTGTCTAGGAGAAGAACATTATTATCCAAGGGAGAATATATTGGACCAAGTGAGATCAATTGCACCCTCATACATGGACTATAGAATATAGGAAAAATGTTGTACTAGGTAAAAAGGTAAATGTGCATGTACTCTAATACCTCTCTCTCCAAGACCTTTGAAACTTCCTTATCCTTCTTCCAAATGTGGTGATACTAATCTAAACTTTGAAGACTATAGCATATATATCTCCCTAGTTATTTTGGCAGCATAAGTTTATCCAGAATTGAGTTCCTCTACCTCTTTATTTGGCCCTTTTTTATAGAGTGATGGAGGAGGTTATAGAGATATGTTCAAATCTTCGAACTTGATGAACAACAGGTCAGACACAAGTTCCAGAGCTTGTGATGCATAGTGGCTAGAGTATCCCAATCCAATCTCCTCGAATTTACTCAAATATAGAAGGTTCAATAAGTATTCACTTGTTGCACAAGGACAATAAGCAATCGGTCGCATGTTGCAAGAAGACAACAAGTGACCAGTTGGGCCTTGCAAGAAGACAAGGTGTGACAGTGCTGAAAATCATGTATTTTTGGATACTCACAAGTAATTCTAGAAGGATGTCATCAGTAGGTCCTTTATGAGGCCTAGGGTGACAAATAGAGGAATAATATATGCCCCATAATTTGAGAGGTTAGAAGAGTAATTGATGGCCAAAATACAATACCAATAATACATAGTAGTGGCATAAGGAAGGAGATTGTAGAATGAGGAGCCACTGAGTACCTGCAACTGCAAACAATCATCAACCAAACATATATATAGATCATACATGAGATAGGAATACCCATGATCAGATGTAGGAAAAAAGTATGGCCACAAACACAATACACTGTGGATCCATGAAATGATATGCAAGACCATGGCCACAAAAATTACATAGTGGATTCATGCAATAAAAAATATCATGGCTATGAAAAAACAAAATGTGGATCTATGTCACATTATACATCAGGAAGACATCAAGCACTGATGATAGCATCCATGTGTTCTTTGAAGTAATCATATTGTAGTGATATACTCCATTGCAACTTGGGAGGGGTAGCATAAATGAGTGATATTCCCCCTAGGCCCAAGGTCTTCAATCCAACCCAATTGATCGTATGCTTCTATGACATGCAAATGGATGAGATGATTTCGAGCATGGTAGAAACTTTCTAATTACCGATCATTGAGGAATACCATTAACAAACGCAAGGGACACACCAATAATGAAAATTGACCCCAAGGTACCTAGTACATTCTAGAAAGTGTGAATAGAGTGGATGATGTCAAACACTTGTAGAATCGATCGATCATGAGTCAATGAGGTAAACCCACTATCGATCGTGAGGAAGCCTGCCACTAAGGACTACAAGTTTTAAGGTACTAGATGGTTTCTAGATTATTTTCCTAGATAATGTGTTTGTGTCAATAGGGAGAGATCCAGTAAAGGAGGGCCTTAATGTATCCCCCATTAATCGACATGAAACAATAACTCAGATATGTTGTGAAGAGATAGAATCACCAAGTAGAACTGACATAGGGATGGCCAACATGAAAGGTCAATGAGACTACCAAAAAACTGACTTGGGCTTCACTTCCCTTGAACATATAGCATGACAGACTGATGACTTGGCAAAACTGACTCGGTAGCACCAACGATACAGTAAAATGAATGAGGCATTGAAGCACTCTCCATAGTGACTAGAAGAGTAACTAATCAGAAGAGTATATGAATCATAATGATGGTAGGGCTCTTAGGAAAGCTATAACCCAATTGTAATACAATGACACAAATAGGTTCCATGTTCAAGGGTAACAATGACTGACAGATACCACCATACTGAATACAAATCAAGAGACCCCCCATTTTTTTTTGTTTTTGGTTCTCCTTCATGGTTTACGAGTACGAAAGAGAGATAAAAGTATGCTCGATAGTGTATTTTCCATGGTTTTACGTGTGGAAAAGAGATAATAGTGTACTCGATAATGTATTTTTCAAGGTTTCATGAGCATAAAAAAGATTTAAAAGTGTGCTCAATGTTGTCTTTTTCATGGTTTTATGAGCAGGGAAAAGAGTTAAAAGTTAGCTTGTTTGGAGAAATAGAGTGGTTCCATGCATGTGGAATAGATCTATGTAAAATGAAGGTAGAAAAGGTACTAGGAAATTAATGTCCACTTATGTAGCATTTTTCTCCAAGGGTAAGGGTTACAAAATGGAGACAAGTTTATGCAAATGGAAAGAGGTCAAGATTATTTGCAATGGCAATAAATAGGATGAAAGAAAATAGAAATGTAGCAGTAGGCACAAGGACAAATGAAACTATATGCATATGAAACTATTAAGCAACATAAAAATAACGGGAACCCCACTAGGACATGACGAGAAAAATATTAAGAGAGAAGAATGTGGATCAACTTTTAATCATCGCAGGTCTAAATAAGGGTTTTGGGGCCTACAAATAAATGCAACATGGGCACCAAATAGAAAATACAAGTGATATCGAGGGTTCCCATGAAGGGTAGGCACAACCGCATAAGTAACGACCTGCAAATGAGAAAGGCTAATGTCATAACCTAACAGGATTGAACCTAATAAATTGTGATGGAAAAAGTGATGGTTAATAATGAAAGATTGTAGTGTAGGGAAAAAACTATCCCTATATTCCATTTAGGATACATATCTTAGGTTTCAATGGATATTTCCATAAAATGCCAAATAATGTGACCAAATCCTGAAAGAATTATAAAAAATTCTAGATCCCATGTAAAAATTCCATTTAGGATACATATCTTAGGGTTCAATGGATATTTCCATAAAATGCCAAATAATGTGACCAAATCCTGAAATAATCATAAAAAATTCTAGATCCCATGTAAAAATTCACATTAGAACCTCCTTAAAGCAAATATAAATGCCCCCAAAAATGAAATATTAGGAATGTGTTTTTTATTTCAAGTGTGAAAATGGGTTTTATTGAACCCAAAAAGTTAAAAAAAATGCCTATTTGTGGTAAAACAAAACCCATTTTTACACTTACCTTGGTGAAAATTATCATTTGTGGTGGAAAACCTCCTACCTCCCAAATCGTCTTATGTAGATTGCAAGAGTTCAGCTAGCGAAAACCCAAACTATTGGCACTAGGAAATTCCTCTTCTCATGCTCTTTTTTTTGGTAGTGTTTTTTA
Organism: Picea sitchensis; assembly: GCA_010110895.2. Classification (NCBI taxonomy): domain Eukaryota; kingdom Viridiplantae; phylum Streptophyta; class Pinopsida; order Pinales; family Pinaceae; genus Picea; species Picea sitchensis. Next base: position 167,842 of record SNQJ01S0002347.1, on the reverse strand, counting down.
AGCATTTTGAGAGAAATGTTTTTACTAAGGGGGGAAACATAAGGGGATGAATTGCATGGTCACTCTTGTTGGAAAAACAGGTGTGAAAAATCATGCCCTCAAATAATATAAGGCACGAATGATCACTCCTGTTAGCACAGACAGGGGCGACCACCTTCAAAAAAACCCCAAAATCTCAATTGTTTGCTCAAAGTTTTAGCAATTTTCCTTGATGGATGATGGAAAATATTTATTGGATGATGCATGCCCTCCTTCCAATCATGATTGGATGGAAACAATAAGAGCACAATGCTAATAATTCAACAACATTAAGATCCCATAACACTTTAAGTGCACTACGAGATTGTAGGTTACTTAATTTTTTCAAAATCCAGAGCATGAGATCCCAAGTGATGCTTTTGGATGCACTAGTTAAGTTTTGAGATCCCGAATAATAGTGATTCCAAGTTGGTGACAAGAGATTGACCATAGAGGTAGAGTAAATTTACTTTATCATAGCATTATCGTAGCGTGGGGAATTGATGATCCTGTCAGGTGAGATAGGTTAATTTTCTCATTCCATTAATGACTATATCATAAAATACTAGGTTCTGGAGAAAGGAAGAGAAACAACAAACTACCAATCAAAGACATGGTGGATGTACCACTGCACACTCTCACTCAGGTGGTGGGATCTACAATCCCCCACTTGGAATCAAAGGGTCATATCTAGTATTCTCTTGAATTCCTAAACTCAACCATGTTTGACTCGTGTTTTGGTTTTCTGGTAAGCTTGAGGGATTAGTTTACCATATGCAATATAGGTTCACAAAAAGACAATTGGGTATGGCTCAATCCTCACATCATTTTTCCTAGAGAGGATACAACATATGAGAGGCTACATCTCAACACCTTTTTTTGGGACAAGTGAGCACAAGATGATGAGATGGACTGATTATATGGCCCATTTCATGGGAGGTGTGATGGAAATTCACTATGGTCATGATTTCTTTGATTGGTGGGATGAATAGACCATGATGATCAAGGACTTCCATTATGAAGGGAACAACTTCCAACATGATACAAAGCTAGCACAACCCCCCAGATCTTAGTGGGGTGACCTCGGTAAGAACCAGTGACAATGTGAACATTTTTGTAATTTTTAAAGTTTTATAATATTTTTGGAGTTTTGAAATATGTATTCTTTTGTTGTGTAGCATAACTAATCACTATATTTTGTCACGACACAAATGTAGGGCCCATGCAACAACAAGAATAGACCACAACTGTCGTGGAGTCAACGATGAGAACAACAAGAGGAAGGAGAGAATGACAATGATGCTACTGAAAATATCCATGAGGTGCAGAGGAACATTGGGGAACTAACCATGGGTGCCCCAATGATGTAGATGGATGACGTCCCTCACCAATTACAATGACAAGTTGTGGGTGTGCCTCGTTATTTTCTTCAGTTTTTTAGGCAAGTGGCCCGCACATTGGTGTGCTATCATGAGACACATGTGCCTTGGGATGACTAGATGACAATCTCCCCTCCTTTTGCACTATGACCGATATAGTTAGTCATGCATCATGTTGGTTGTGGAGCCTAATTATCTTCCTAATTTAGAGGTTTGTTTCAGTCCTAGTTGCACCCCATTCCCTAATGAGGAGGTGTGGGGGGGATTCCCCCCACA
>SNQJ01S0002347.1:154094-164681 GCA_010110895.2 Picea sitchensis | reverse complement strand
ATGTTTGTAAGGGTTAGGTGAAGTAAATGCACCTATAAGAATCCCTTAACTACAATATGAACCATGTACTTTCTTACAAGTCCATTTGCTTTCATCTTTGTCTTATATATCCACTTTCTCTGATCAGAAGGAAGAGGAACCAAATCCCATGTGTGGTTCTCAATGAGGGAATTGTATTCCTCATTCATAGAAGCTTCCCAATAATGGTTTCTTGCAACCTCTGCATAGGATTCAAGATCAGATGCAAGAACCATATAGAAATTCATAGGTAATAATGGATTGGTAGATGTGAGGGCATGAGAAATTCCCTCAAACTATGATCTTGTCCTCCTTAGATCGGAAGGATCACCCACCAGATCTCCAGTGGCCTGTAGGGTATGTTGTGCCCACCATGGTCCAAGATATAGATCAACAATAACATGCTCATGAACTTCTAGATCAGATTTTGAAATCTGATCTAAAATATATTCCAAGTAGCACAAAGAATCCTCTCTGAGATCGACTTCATCAAGAGTTAGACAAGTTGCAGCATGTTTCTCTTGGAATGCATGCAGGGGTCCTTCATCAAAATTCTCAATTCTTTCAATGAAAAATCTATCTATGGAAGGATCCAATAACCTGTACCTCAAATCTAAAATCCAAGTATTAGGTGAGGAAGAAATATCAACCAGAGCATGGCCCTTACCTCAATCTTATGTTGGATTTTATCCAATCTTTTTCTTGGCATTTTATGGTATGCAATATTCAAGATCATTTTGTTGAAGAGCTTGCACCATTAGATCGATGGTCTTCTTCATGCCTGGAATTTTTAGATGATATCCTCTATTGTAATTGTTGCATTTGGATTTATCCTTCTTTGATTTTCCTACTTTAGAAGACTCCTTAGTGGATTTGAGGTTTCCTCCATTCTTTTGATTAGGTTCCTTCTTTCCCTCTTTGGTTTTCTTTCTTCTTTCATGTACTCCAAGTGCATGGGCTTTGGAATTCTTGAGAGAACCCATTTTTGTGATTTTATCATGCTCATGTATGAGTCATTCAATGAATGCATCTAGAGGAGGCATTTTCCAAGCTTTTCCCATTGTTAGCCTTGAAGTTTGAAAAGTAGAAACAAAGACCGCGTACTCAGGACCCAACTTCAAAAGAATGGAGAGGATTAGATGATCCCCTTGCTATGACTTGTCTATTTCACATCCTTTGAGTTGAAACAACAAATTTTTAAACTTTGGGAAGAAGTCTTGTATGGTGTCATAACAGCTTGGGATCAATGAGATAAACTCATTCTCCAGCACGTGTCTTCATAGTTCATCTTGTTTCCCAAATAGACCCTCCAACATGGTCCATACTTAGTTTGGTGTGGAAGAATATTCTACATGGAAGTGTAGTTATGGAGATATTGACAAGAATAAAAATCACATTGCTTCATACATTTTGTTAAAAAACTTAGCTTTCTCAATAAAGTCCCATTGGTTCCCATTGTAATCCAATAAAGTCCTTTTCTTCTAAGGAGAAGAAGAAATTTAGGCTTCCATTCAATATAATTGAATGGTGTGACGATCAGTGATGGGGGTTGATCCATTATCTATGTGTTCTCCAATCCTTTGTAACCTACAAAATAAAGTATTTTCTTCTCCTTGCAATCTCCTAAGCTCTGATACCATGTGAAATTGTTGAATAACCTGCACATAGAATCTAGTTGGAAAGAAGAATCAACAATTGCAAACTTGAGACCAAAACAAATGAAGAGAGAATGAATGAAAATCTATTCCACAATGAATGAGTGAATAATTTAAGAGATATATACTCTACATGGTGGGATAATGCACCATAGTTGAGCTTATAGAACTTACTGGGACATGCACTAACTAAAAAATCTAGTAATCTGCCACATAGTCTTAGTTAACTAGTTATTCACAAGTGAAGTGAATTGCACTCATGCATGAACAATTAATGCACCCTCCTAGCCTCATGCACATGTCATGCACACTCATGGTGATGATTCCAAGGTATACATGCACTCCTAGTGATGATTCTAAGGTAGACATGCACTCCGGGTGATGATTCCAAGGTAGACATGCACTCTTGATGATAATTCCAAGGTAGGCATGCAAGACTAGACTCCATTAGTGTAACTTAAGTACAATTGAAGCATGACTCAAAAAGAGGTGCACTCTCTTCTAGGAGAAGAACATTCTTATCCAAGGGAGAATATATTGGACCAAGTGAGATCAATTACACCCTCATACATGGACTATAGAATATAGGAAAAATGTTGTACTAGGTAAAAAGGTAAATGTGCATGTACTCTAATACCTCTAGCTCCAAGACCTTTGAAACTTCCTTATCCTTCTTCCAAATGTGGTGATACTAATCTAAACTCTGAAGACTATAGCATATATATCTCCCTAGTTATTTTGGCAGCATAAGTTTATCCAGAATTGAGCTCCTCTACCTCTTTATTTGGCCCTTTTTTATAGAGTGATGGAGGAGGTTCTAGAGATATGTTCAAATCTTGGAACTTGATGAACAACAGGTCAGACACAACTTCCAGAGCTTGTGATGCATAGTGGCTAGAGTATCCCAATCCGATCTCCTCGAATTTACTCAAATATAGAAGGTTCAAGAAGCATTCACTTGTTGCACAAGGACAATAAGCAATCGGTCGCATGTTGCAAGAAGACAACAAGTGACCAATTGGGCCTTGCAAGAAGAGAAGGTGTGACAGTGCTGAAAATCATGTATTTTTGGATACTCACAAGTAATTCTAGAAGGATGTCATTAGTAGGTCCTTTATGAGGCCTAGGGTGACAAATAGAGGAATAATATATGCCCCATAATGTGAGAGGTTAGAAGAGTAATTGATGGCAAAAATACAATACCAATGATACATAGTAGTGGCATAAGGAAGGAGATTTTAGAATGAGGAGCCACTGAGTACCTGCAACTGTAAACAATCATCAACCAAACATTCATCAACCAAACATATATATAGATCATCCATGAGGTAGGAATACCCATGATCAGATGTAGGAAAAAAATATGGCCACAAACACAATATACTGTGGATCCATGAAATGATATGCAAGACCATGGCCACAAAAATTACATAGTGTTTCCATGCAATAAAAAATATCATATCTATGAAAAAAAAAATGTGGATCTATGTCACATTATACATCGGTAAGACATCAAGCAATGATGATAGCATCCATGTGGTCTTTGAAGTAATCATATTATAGTGATATACTCCATTGCAACTTGGGAGGGGTAGCATAAATGAGTGAAATTCCCCCTAGGCCCAAGGTCTTCAATCCAACCCAATTGATCATATGCTTATATGACATGCAAATGGATGAGATGATTTCGAGCATGGTAGAAACTGTCTAATTACCGATCATTGAGGAATACCATTAACAAACGCAAGGGGACCCACCAATAATGAAAATGGACCCCAAGGTACCTAGTACATTCTATAAAGTGTGAATAGAGTGGATGATGTCGAACACTTGTAGAATCGATCGATCATGAGTCAATGAGGTAAACCCACTATCGATCGTGAGGAAGCCTGCCACTGAGGACTACAAGTTTTAAGGTACTAGATGGTTTCTAGATTATTTTCCTAGATAATGTGTTTGTGTCAATAGGGAGAGATCCAGTAAAGGAGCGCCTTAATGTATCCCCCATTAATTGACATGAAACAATAACTCAGAGATGTTGTGAAGAGATAGAATCACCAAGTAGAACTGACATAGGGATGGCCAACATGAAAGGTCAATGAGACTACCAAAAAACTGACTTGGGCTTCACTTCCCTTGAACATATAGCATGATAGACTGATGACCTGGAAACACTGACTCTGTAGCACCAACGATATAGTAAAATGAATGAGGCATTGAAGCACTCTCCATAGTGACTAGAAGAGTAACTAATCAGAAGAGTATATGACTCATAATGATGGTAGGGCTCTTAGGAAAGCTATAACCCAATTGTAATACAATGACACAAATAGGTTCCATGTTCAAGGGTAACAATGACTGACAAATACCACCATACTGAATACAAATCAAGAGACCCCCCATTTTTTTTGTTTTTGGTGTCTCCTTCATGGTTTACGAGTATGAAAGAGAGATAAAAGTATGCTTGATAGTGTATTTTCCATGGTTTTACGAGTGTGGAAAAGAGATAATAGTGTACTCGATAATGTCTTTTTCATGGTTTCATGAGCGTAAAAAAGATTTAAAAGTGTGCTCAATGTTGTCTTTTTCATGGTTTTATGAGCAGGGAAAAGAGTTAAAAGTTAGCTTGTTTGGAGAAACAGAGTGGTTCCATGCATGTGGAATAGATCTATGCAAAATGAAGGTAGAAAAGGTACTAGGAAATTAATTTCCACTCATAGCATTTTTCTCCAAGGGTAAGGGTTACAAAATGGAGACAAGTTTATGCAAATGGAAAGAGGTCAAGATTGATTGCAATGGCAATAAATAGGATGAAAGAAAATAGAAATGTAGCAGTAGGCACAAGGAAATATGAAACTATATGCATATGAAACTATTAAGCAACATAAAAATAACGGGAACCCCACTAGGACATGACGAGAAAAATATTAAGAGAGAAGAATGTGGATCAACTTTTAGTCATCGCAGGTCTAAATAAGGGTTTCGGGGCCTACAGATAAATGCAACATGGGCACCAAATAGAAGATACAAGTGAGATCGAGGGTTCCCATGAAGGGTAGGCACAACCACATAAGTAACGACCTGCAAATGAGAAAGGCTAATGTCGTAACCTAACAGGATTGACCCTAATAAATTGTGATGGAAAAAGTGATGGTTAATAATGAAAGATGGTAGTGTAGGGAAAAAACTATCCCTATATTCCATTTAGGATACATATCTTAGGGTTCAATGGATATTTCCATAAAATTCCAAATAATGTGACCAAATCCTGAAAGAATTATAAAAAATTCTAGATCCCATGTAAAAATTCCATTTAGGATACATATCTTAGGGTTCAATGGATATTTCCATAAAATGCCAAATAATGTGACCAAATCCTGAAAGAATCATACAAAATTCTAGATCCCATGTAAAAATTCACATTAGAACCTCATTAAAAGAAATATAAATGCCCCAAAAAATGAAATATTAGGAATGTGTTTTTTATTTCAAGTGTGAAAATGGGTTTTATTGAACCCAACAAGTTAAAAAAAATGCCTATTTGTGGTAAAACAAAACCCATTTTTACACTTACCTTGGTGAAAATTATCATTTGTGGTGGAAAACCTCTTACCTCCCAAATCTTCTTATGTAGATTGCAAGAGTTCAGCTAGCGAAAACCCAAACTATTGGCACTAGGCAATTCCTCTTCTCATGATCTTTTTTTTGGTAGTGTTTTTTAAGCATTTTGAGAGAAATGTTTTTACTGAGGGGGGAAACATAAGGGGATGACTTGCATGGTCACTCTTGTTGGAAAAACAGGTGTGAAAAATCACGCCCTCAAATAATATAAGGCACAAATGATCACTCCTGTCAGCACAGATAGGGGCGACCACCTTCAAAAAAACCCCAAAATCTCAATTGTTTGCTCAATGTTTTAGCAATTTTCCATGATGGATGATGGAAAATATTTATTGGATGATGCATGCCCTCCTTCCAATCATGATTGGATGGAAACAATGAGAGCACAAGGCTGATAATTCAACACCATTAATATCCCATAACACTTTAAGTGCACTACGAGATTGTAGGTTACTTAATTTTTTCGAAATCCAGAGCATGAGATCCCAAGTGATGCTTTTGGATGCACTAGTTAAATTTTGAGATCCCGACTAATAGTGCTTCCAAGTTAGTGACAAGAGATTGACCATAGAGGTAGAGGAAATTTACTTTATCATAGCATTATCGTAGCGTGGGGAATTGATGATCCTGTCAGGTGAGATAGGTGAATTTTCTCATTCCATCAATGACTATATCATAAAATACTAGGTTCTGGAGAAAGGAAGAGAAACACCAAACTACCAATTAAAGACATGGTGGATGTACCACTGCACACTCTCACTCAAGTGGTGGGATCTACAAGCCCGCACTTGGAATCAAAGGGTCATATCTAGTATGCTCTCGAATTCCTAAACTCAACCATGTTTGACTCATGTTTTGGTTTTCTGGTAAGCTTGAGGGATTAGTTTACTAGATGCAATATAGGTTCACAAAAAGACAATTGGGTATGGCTCAATCCTCACATCATTTTTCCTAGAGAGGATACAACATATGAGAGCCTACATCTCAACACCTTTTTTTGGGACAAGTGAGCACAAGATGATGAGATTGACTGATTATATGGCCCATTTCATGGGAGGTGTGATGGAAATTCACTATGGTCACGATTTCTTGATTGGTGGGATGAATAGACCATCATGATCAAGGACTTCCATTATGAATGGAACAACTTCCAACATGATACAGAGCTAGCACAACCCCTCGAGGCTTAGTGGGGTGACCTCGGTAAGAACCAGTGACAATGTGAACATTTTTGTAATTTTTAAAGTTTTATAATATTTTTGGAGTTTTGAAATATGTATTCTTTTGTTGTGTAGCATAACTAATCAATATATTTTGTCACGACACAAATGTAGGACCGATGCAACAACAGGAATAGACCACGACTGTCGTGGAGTCAACGATGAGAACAACAAGAGGAAGGAGAGGATGACAATGATGCTACTGAAAATATCCACGAGGTGCAGAGGAACATTGGGGAACTAACCATGGGTGTCCCAATGATGTATATGGATGACGTCCCTCACCAATTACAATGACAAGTTGTGGGTGTGCCTCGTGATTTTCTTCAATTTTTTAGGCAAGTGGCCCGCACATTGTTGTGCTATCATGAGACACATGTGCCTTGGGATGACTAGATGACAATCTCCCCTCTTTTTGCACTATGACCGATATAGTTAGTCATGCATCATGTTGGTTGTGGAGCCTGATTATCTTCCTAATTTAGAGGTTTGTTTCAGTCCTGCTTGCACCCCATTCCCTAACGAGGAGGTGTGGGGGGGCTTCCCCCTCACAACTATCGCCAGGGGGGTCCAGGGGGGGCGGAGAAAATTTTTGTAGCCCCCCCTGGCAGGGGATTCAGGGGAAGTGCCCCCGAAGCGAAATTTTGGGAAACATTGCCTTGTAAAATATTGTAATTTCATAATCAATATGGACCGTTCATTATAAGTTGCAAATCTGACGGTAGAAGTAATTTTAAGGATTTTTTCCATAGAAGGAAACCCTCTTTTATGATGGAATTGTATTGCAAGTGGGGATTATTGCGAATATTGTATTCAAAGAGAGGAGACTGTGAGAGAAAGAAAAGGAAGTTACAACGGGTGTGTTGTAGGTTGTATCCCTTCATTTTGCTGGAAAATAAAAAGGAAGGAATTGACAATTTATCTGGTGGACATAACCCACATTAGGTGAACCATGTATATCTATGTCTCTATTGTATTGTGTATCTTCTATGTTTTATTTCCACATTTGTTTTATTTTATTTCTCCACGATCCTATTTTTTCTAACAACTGGTATCAAAGCGAAAGGTAACTCGCAAGAAAAGAGGGTTCCTGGTTCGAGTGGGAGCAATGGTGAAAGATGGAAAGTTTAGGGTCAAGAAATTTAATGACCAAAACTACCAGTTATGGAAGATGTAGATGGAAAATTATTTATATCAGAAGGATCTATTGTAGATTTTTTATGACAAAAATTAACAAATGAAATTTATGTCATACACTTAGCAACCTAGAGATAATTGTCTTCATAAATTTCATAAATGCCTTAAACCCTCATTTATAAATTACCATAAGTAGAAATACACATTGCTAAGCAAAATAGTAGCGGAAATAACACAATGGACAACAACCCACACACAAAAATTCAGGCAAATGCCAGGGAAAACCCCAATCTGGGGAAACCCAACGAGAGAGAGATATATTATTCAGCTTTCAGGAAAGTACATTACAGCAACAAAACCACATTTCCAGCCAAGATAAATACCTCACAGCACCAAACCTGTCCCAAAATATTCTACGTCGAAAAACGTGCCAAATCCGTACTGTTGTATGACCTCTTTTGTGCCTTGTTTTTCATGCCCACAATTAGCTATATAGACTGTTCCATACGACCCATAAACAACCAAAAAAAATCTGAAATCTGCCTCAAAAATCGTGCCCAAAACTACCCCGATTTCTGTGCCAAATCCGTACCATTGTACGAACTATATAGAATTGTACGGATCCATACTGTACGACCTCCCACAATAGAAAAATAATTCGGCCCAAAAATCATAGAATTTTTTTCTTGGGATTTGTGCCCTAAAAATATTGGGAAACGTGCCCTCTTTCCTCTCTCAAGCTTACTCAAACAATCTCTCTCAATCTCCTCCCGATGTCTTCTCAACATCTCTTGCACACTACCCAATACATTCTTTTATAAACTGAAAATGACATTTTCCCCCCAAAGTGTTTTTTCACCTTCCCCAACCCTAAATCCAAAGGTCAAGATTAGATCTTGCCTTTTTCAAGATCAGGGGTCATGATCCATTCCCTCCAAAATGAATCACTTGAAATATTAAAGTGATTTCACTTTATTACATAAGTGCTTTATGAAAATAAAGTCACTTTAAAATTAGAGGGTATATTTTATTAAAAAGTCACTTTAATAAAAGAACCACTTAAAACAACTTTATAAAAACCATTACAAAGTTAAGTGCCTGGTAGTGTAAATATGAGGTAACATCCGCATACAGGACAAAACATGCAGAGTACCTCCCGAGCTAAAAATCTAACACTCCCTCTTAGCGAGGGATGTACTCGCTACCATCTCCATCATCTGGTTCCATCATACTGTGCTTTGTAGGATCTCCCTCTGAACCTGGAGCCATCCTGAATATTTGCATAGAACTTGAACTAGAAGATTTTCTTCTGGCAACATCTTGGAATCCTGAGCTCACTTCATCTTCAACATTGGTTCAATCAACCTGACTGAGCCTTCTACCAGTGCTCAGAAGAGACTCACTCTCTTCTCTCGAAATGCAAGGCTGAAATCTTGGCGCCACCGCAGTCTCAGAAGCCTCCTCAGTCTCCTCATCTGACGATGAATCATACATTGAAGGTTGTCCTCTCAACATGTACAACCTGTCCACCCGGTTACCGATCAGCTGGAAATCTACCGAGTCCACTCCATGCATGTAGATAAATACATGTTCCCTCTTGAAAAATATGCAATATCCTACATCCTCCAAGGCTAAGACTAAGAGCAAGTTAACCCTCAATCCTAGAACAAAGATAACTCCATCAAGCTCCAAGAGTACCCCAAACTCGAGTTGGAATCTAACATTCCCAACTCCACGTACAAATTTTTCCATACCACCTTCATTTACCACTTGTTGGCTAGGACCAATCTCTGTGAAATCTAGGAATACTCGCCAGATTCCCATCATGTGGCTAGAGGCTCCACTGTCCACAATTCATCTGATATCACCTCCAAATCCTCCGTTGTCGACACTGGAAGCTAGGGTCACCAAAGAAAATTCATTTTCGTACTTTGAAGCAAAGTCCTCCATGGTTGTTGTAGCAGTTTTCTTAGGCCCCTATGACTTTGTCTTCTTCTTCCTCTCAGGACAATGAGAGGCAAGGTGCCCCAAATGGTTACAACAATAGCATCTGACTTTACTCATGTCCCTTCTGAAACTTCCTTTCTTCTTTCTCTTTGCAACAAGAGAAACATTCTCATCAACTATGTATATCTTCTGTTCACTTCTCTGAGATCTTTCTCAGATCTCCTCCTGAGTGAAATCATCCCACAGTATGCTCCAATATGGTAGGTGCTCACATCCCACTACACACTTCACGAAGACTTCCCATTCTTTGGTGAAGCCATTTAAGGCTATCCTCACCAACTCAGAATTCGTAATGACCTCTCCAACATTTGTAAGCTCATCTTTTACTTGAGATACCTGGGTAAGATAAGAAGAGACACTCTCCTCCTTACCCATCTTGGTATCGTGCAACTTAGCTTTCAAGACCATCTTTCGGTTCTTGTTCTTCGCCTCGAGCAAGTTTTGAAGTGCATCCCACATCTCCTTAGCAGTCTTTTTCTCATCCAAGTGTGGGATAAGGTGATCATTCACCCCATCTAGAATAATCCTTTGAGCTTTGGCTTCCTTGACCTCATGCAAGTCCAAAGCAATAGGATCTATTGAAGGAGCTGCTACAACAGAGTTGACATAGTTATAAATTTTGTTCTCCTTGAGAACAACTGACAATCGAACCTTCCACTGCAAATATTTGGAAATGCCATCCAACCGATCCTCATATCTAATGCTTGTATCCATATTCCCTGTCACAACTCAAGGAAAACGATCACACCCTTTTGCCCAAAAATCACACTGCCCACTGTCAGAGACAATCTCTGATACCATGTAGATTTTTAATGACAAAAATCAACAAATGAAATTTATGTCATACACTTAGCAACCTAGAGATAAATGTCTTCATAAATTTCATAAATGCCTTAAACCCTCATTAAGAAATTACCATAAGCAGAAAT
>SNQJ01S0002347.1:119886-138713 GCA_010110895.2 Picea sitchensis | reverse complement strand
TTCTCCTTTCTGAACTTCATCATGGATAATGTAATGCTTGATTTCAAATGTACTTTAGTCTGGAACACTTGTGAAGGCTTCATGTAGATCTGAACAATAGATTATATCATAGTTGGAAAACTGGAACATATCCATGTGGCACTTCTTCTGTCATAATGAGATCTGATTTACTGAGTAGTCATCTTGATGTTATAGGAACTCTTCACCACGCTTCTATTGTGCACTGGAGGTTCTTCACCAAGTTATCTTCTTTTATCTGCATATAAAAGTCTCTTTCTGGTATGCCTCAGAGTTCTTGAGATTGCTCTTCATACGCTCTTTATTCAATTTCTCTGGAAAACATTCTTTGTATTCATCTGATGTAGAACTCCAACCCATGGATGTTGCAGATGATATAATGACTCATGTAGTGATATGTCTGGTGTACTGGAACAAGTAATCATCATAGTCTTCTCCCTCCATATAGGAGAAACTCTAGTTCTGGGTCTCACAATGCTTTCATTCATAAGTCTTCCATACACTGTTCTTTATCACAACTTTCAGTTCTTCTGCTTGATTTCTTTTAGTGAGTTCATATCAGGCTGGTAATCTTGTGATTCTTGATATAGTGACTGGTTGTTCTGATTTCTCTTTCTTTCTTGGGATCTTCATGTTCTTCTTCATATTTTTCTTTAGCTCTTGGGTCCATGTAGTTTCTTATAGATTCATTTCCCTAGAGATTCCACTTCTTCCTTTTATCATAGGATCACGGATCTGGATGGACAACCAGCAATTCTTTAAGGCTTCTCTTCGAAGAAGTCTTCTTCTGCGGTTGACCTAAACATGTACTGTCTTTTCATGACTGCTACCATGGATATATATTCCATCATCTTCAATGGATCATAGGATTAGCTCCCTCCTAACCCTTGCTTCATGTAAGAGTGCATATAATCGGCTCCCTCCGTCTGACAGAGTCCATGCTTCCATCTGCATCCTTATTGTCTTTTGCAATATATAATTGGCTCTCTTGTCTAACATATTACACGCTTTCGTCTTGTTGTCTTCTATAAAACGTCATAAATCTTTTTCTAATTTCCTTTCGATTGCTAACTTCTTTCTGTCTTTGCTTCTATTGAGTTTCTTCATGATTGATTTAATAGCTTCCACATGATTTGTATCTCATATTTTCATGTGTATTATCTAATGATATCCATTTCTATCTTGTTTATTCTTCCATGGATATAGTTCTTCTTGGAACATTTTATCTTTCTAAGAGGTAGATATACAAGATATGTACAGAGATGATGCAAACAAGATATGTATAGGAAATGAGAAGAGTGTTGTTACCTTTTTAGAAGAAGAAGTCTCTTCCATCCTTCTTAGTCTTCTTTGTAGGTTTCTTTTCTTCGGCAATCGATGCTTCGTGTTTCTCTTTCCTTTTCTTTAGCTCGGGACACTGATTCTTGTAGTGACCGTACTTTTGACAGTTGAAGCATTGTACTTTTGAAATGTCTTTCTCTTGATTTGGCTTCCTCCTTGAACCAAACTTCCTTTTGTTCCTGAAGTTCTTGAATCTTGTTGTGAAGGATTGATCATCGTACTTCTTTTGGGGTTTCCCTTTTGCACTGATCCTTGATTCTTCTTGAGTACAGCAAGTCCAAAGTTCTTCAAATGTCGGGTATTCCTTTCTTGTGTTCATGCTTGCGGCAAATGCATCCCATGTCTTGGGAAGACCATTGAGTACTATGTTCACCAATTCCTTCTTTGAAGTGATCTCTTCAATAGCATGTATTTGATCTCTTAACTGGGATATTCTTACAAAGTATGATGTTATGATGTCATCATCATTCATCTTCATGTTACGGAGCTCATTCTTCAAACTCATAACTTGTCCAATGTTTCTGACTGAGAAGAGATTTGTTAGGGCATCATACATCTTCTTTGATGAGTCAATATGGGAGATGTAGGGTATCAAGTGGTATTTTATAGAATTCACTATGATAATCATGGCATTGATGTCAACATCCTTGAAATTCTCCATAGTTGCAACATTCTGCGGTTCCTTCTCTTCTCCTTCTTCACACTCTGGCTTCACGATCTTTCCTTTCACAATATCCAACACTTTATTCTTAGCAAGGTTGAGGTCGATCCTTGTCTTCCATGCTCTGAAGTTAGAGGCTCCATCTAACTTGTTTTTAGACTTCATAGAGTTTGTCATGGCTGCTTGACTTGGTCAAACCCTAGATTTGACCAGAAATTCAAACTTCATGTCTTGACTTGCTGAGAGTATCAGGAGATGCGCTAGGATAGAGCGCATTGATCTATCTAGAGATTAGGTCAATCCATTCACTTAAGGTGCCTCAACAAGAGGTTTAGGGTTTCTGCAACTGCTCCTGCTAGTAACCTTAGCGGCAGTGTCTTGGGAGCTGCTTCTGCTAGTAACCCTAGCGACAATTCCTCAACGAGCTCAATATCCTATCAGCTATGTTTCCTTCCATCTTTTTAGGTTGACTGAAGGGGGTGTGGGCCCATAACCTGTTAGAATATAGAAGATTGTGTGCTCGTTTTACCATTAACGATACCCTCGTCACCCAACCATAGGCCGAAGCCACCCTCCGAGCACCTTAACCTTGACTGAGAATTACTCCGGAAGCAAACCCTAGGCTAGATAGACAAACAAGGTGTAGCGCATATTCCTCCAAGGATAGCACACCAACAATATCTGATCAGATATTCCAAACCCTAGCCAAGAGATAGTCCAAGCCAACACCCAAACTACTAGCTACAACAGCTGTACCTGCATCTCTCCTCCACACGTGCGCACCAATCTGGGAACTGCAGTGTGCACCAAACTGGGAACTGCAATTCTGAGATGTTGTCAAATGAGAACTGGCGCCCTGTATTTATACTGGTTCTGCCAGATTTGTTGGGGCTGACTTCTCCTTCTGGAAATGTGTCTGTTCAGTATATTATTATTATTTGTGGCCGACTTCTTCTCTTGGAGGCTAATAACCTAATATAAATTATCTTCTTGAGCCGACAAGACTTCTAGGTTTATTAGCCAACTCATTAGGGTTTTCTCTTGCTTTCTGGAGTCTTCTATTCTCGTTAGGTTCACACATGGAGGTAAATACCTCCTGCTTCTACCATAATATTAACAATCTTAACCCGAAAAATAATGGCATGCATAGCCAACATAAAAGTGGTTTGAACAGATGATAAAGCCAACTTTCATCTGAAAAAAATACTTTAACACATATGCTGCTCATATATTCCAAATAGTTTGCAATCGGGTCATTAAAACCACAAAAGAATACCTCTCTATGTTGTTGCTCCAACTGAAGGAAACGTTGCTGCTCTTTTCCTTCATAGATCTCAATGATGAATATAGACTGCTTGATCTCTATCTGAGAAAAATGCATGATGCACTGTTGATCTGGAATTTTTAACTCATAATATTCCTCTTCATATCTGTTGCAATCTTCCTGTGTCTACAAATCAGAAAACTGAGGGTTGCCTTTAGTATCTGCTACAGATCCGAAACTTTCACCTGCTGATATGTCAATCTGCTCATCGTCTTTAAAGTTTTCAAAAGAAATAGTCTGATCTTCATGACATCCATCTAAAATATATGCATTTAATACAATGTCAAAAGTATCACCATGGTTTTCATAATGTGGATTAGCAATCCCTTGATCATGATGAGAGATATTTTTTGTTGCAGCAAAGTCTTCATGAATATTTGGATCTTTGTTCAATAAATTGAAATCATGACAACATTCGGGATATAAAAGGTCAGCTGAAAATATGCCTTTGCAGAACAAATGAAAGGCAAAATGAAAATCTTCCAAAGAGATGATACTGGCAATAGGAAGGGACCGGTACCAATCACGAGCAATTCCCTTTAATGAAAAACCAAAAATCTTGATCTGAACATCCTCATGCACAATTTGCAACCAATGAATGAAATCATGAAAATCCAGCAAATGTTCAGCTGGCACTTCCCACTCTTCTCCTCGAAATCTAGGAATACTATTTTCCCATTCATCTCTACTAGGCACTGGATTAGGGAAACCAACGATCTTTGAAAAACCATAGAAAGCATATCTCTTAGCTAATATCTTGTTCATTTCATACCAATGGAGTCGCCAACAGATTTCAGAACAATGGAGTCGCCACTGAATCCGTCATTCATGGAGTCTCCACTGAATCTGTCCTTCATGGAGTCACCAAATAGATGATTACAACCAATGTAGTGTCTAACCTTTGTTTATCATCAAAGATCAGATCTATGTCGTCTCCCAGGGAAGCTTGCTTCAACCTCCGTTCCCCGGCAACGACGCCATTTTGTTATCACTCCAAGAAATCACTCCATGACTGTAGAAGGGTGTAAGCTTGGTAACTTAAATAGATCAATAAACTATGGAGGAAAAAGGATCAAATCAAATGACATTATAAACTCACATCCATTTAGAAATACATGGGTCACTTGAAAGACCAAGGCTTTCAACTATGCTTCTCAGAAGGTTTTAATCAACGTGTGAAAACATGGAGAAGACTCATTATGCTAGCAAGAAATACCTACACAAATCATATGTGAATGGCCAGTAATGATATGTAAGATACTTCTCCATACTAGCAGAAACATATAGAAGATTTGTATATAGTAGATGGTCAAACATAATGAGTAAATACTTGCATCTTAAGCTTATGAGTGCACTGATAGGATGACAACTATCTGGCACTAAGACAATCTTAAGAAGAAATGTATATAAGTCTAATATACCAACAAAGAGATGGGATGACAACCTTTTGTCATTGAGTATACATAAACTTGGAAAGAAAGGATATGAAAACTGAACAAACAAAGTGAAAGAAGCTCGATGTCAAGATATATTCATGGACATCTCCAAAAGATGAAATGTACAAGTTTTCAAGAATAGAAACACAGTCCTCAGACTGTTTCCCCCCCTCCCTTTTAACGGTGTCTCTATGGGCTTTAAATAAGCTTTACAAATCTATTTCAATATCCTCAAAAGATGGATTTGATAACCTCTTTTCCTATCTCAAATTTGAATTTGTGAGGTGGCTGGAAAAGACAAAAATTTCTGGAAATATGTTGCTCAAATATTGACCTATATCTCTCAAATCAAAACATTTGTGTACAAAATGGAAGGGGCTTTTGTAGAATGGTTTGTTATGAGCAAAAATGTCTCTCATTTCTTTGAGATTTGTTTTCATTTGCCTGGGATCTACATTTAAAAAACACGTGTCAAACATGGAAATTATGAGATCTGAAAATTAGGGCTCAGAGATGAATTCTATTCTCCTAATCTATGACACCTATAGGAAAATTGAGAGAGATTATTGTTATTTGACGTGTTAGAAACAAAATCCTTCGTCCGTTTATCAAAATGATTCTCTAGTCGCTTAGAATAATCATTTGAAAATGATGACTCAACACAGTAAAAACAGACTCTTCTGCACTTTTGGCGGCTCATTTGCCCTTGACAATCTGATTTAGCCGCCGAAAGCCCTAACTTTCGGTGGCTCACAACCCTATAATTTTACCACTTAGCCAAGCTAAAAATCAGTTTTTGGTCTATTTTGAAATGCAATTTGATTTATGTATTGGAATGAAATAGTTTTAAGAGCTTGTCTCAAAGCCTTTAAACCTTAAGATTAGAAATAACTTTTCTACCTAATGCTCCTCTTATCATGTGATTTGGAAATAATTAGCAAGTTATTTTTTATCGCTAACATACTGTACACCCCTCCACGCGGGGAAGTTGCGGGGGGGGGGGCTTTCCCCCCCTGCGGGGGTTCGGGGGTGAAGCCTTTGAAGGAAAAATTGCCTTGTAAATGTATATTGTAATTTCATATTAAATTTGGACTATTCATTATAAGGTCACAGATTTGACAGTAGAAGTTATGTTAGGGTTTTTTTCCCTAGAAGGCAACACTCTTTTATGAGGGAATTGTATTGCGACTATGTATCATTGCAAATATTGTATTATGAGATAGGAGACTATGAGAGAAAGAAGAGGAAGTTACAACATGTGTGTTGTAGGTTGTATCCCTTCATTTGTTGTGTTATCTCCTCAAATAATTTTGTAAATTTTGGGGAATTTCATTCATTCGTGCCTAACATGTCATTTTCCTTAGTCTTATGGCCAGTGTTTTATCTTTCATTTCTTCATCAAGCCCTGAATAAATCTCCTATTAATCTCTTTGCCTAAGATTGCCTTATCTCTATGATTCTTAACCTGCAATACAAAAGATAAAAATAAATGTCATTCCATAGCTTTTATGTCTTTTATATTTTGAATTAAAATATATATTTTTATTTCAAAAGTTTCCCCAAAGAAAAAGTGGTGTGTGTTCAAAATGTTTTTCCTAACTCTAGCCATATTACAACTATACCAAACTCCATGACCACATGTCAAGCACAAGCTACACATTAACCATCATAAACCCAACGCATGTGCTAAGCCCTTTTCTTTACATGTCTCATTGATCATGCATAGTAGTATTAGCACATATGTGGTATTGAAGTTATTAAACACTACTATATATGGGATATAGTTATGCGTTGGCAAGAAAAAATGCATAAAGTCACGTATGCCACAACACATAGCGCCAAGCCCATACAATTATATTGTAGCTATCTCTTCAGGTCAGGTTCCACATAGCTGACCGAATGGGAAGTCATGAGGAGTAAGAACCTGTTCAATATTGGGGTCCGAGTGGTTTTCTTCCACACATCAAATGTGCAGGCAGCAAGAACTTATCACAAGCCAACGCATAACCAACACATAAATCACCCAAGTGCCAAGTTAAATTAACGATACAAGTGCCTAAGAGATTGTGCAAGTGTCAGTTGACCAAGATAGAGTGGTGTTTTGTTTCCTTGACTCAGGAGGACAGTTGCTTGAATGTTGCAGACGTGATATGGTCAGTTTGGATGTTGATAGATGGGCCAAACCAGTGGATGATTTTGCTACTAGCTGTGATATATGAATGAATGTAGGTTTTAGTGTTCCTTTTGCTTACACAAACTAGACTAGTAAGGAATAATTTTGATTTTATTAGATGGCAGCATACTTCTAATTTGCAGAAGGGTTTGTTTAATCCTCTTCCACCAAGATGTTGTCATCTCATGATTTCTTACATCTGGATTACTGCAAGCCAAATTGAAATTGTTATTTGTCAAGCTTTTGATGCACAGTCTTGTACGGTGGAAGTCCATGCCCTTGGTTTTTGTGTTTGTTTCAGGAATTCCTATACATGATGTAGTAGGAGACAACAATGGCCCATGGCTTAACTTCATAACAAGTAGCTACCCAAATGTGGAAGCCATTGCTCCAGACAGTGGCATTACCACAGGAAACACATTTGTGACATCATATACACTTGGGAATCAAGCAAAATGGAGCTCAAACAACAAGTGTTGCTAATCATTCAACAACAATGACTCCATTGTTACTAGCGCCTCCCTCTTCTCTAGCTTCTTTTATAAATTCAAGAAATCATTCTACATCTCAGTTACCAAATGGAGTTTTTGTTTCTGATGTTTGCTCACCTGGTGTACCAACATCAATCATTTTTGCTACGGAACCTTATGCACATAAGATATAACTTGTATCACCAAAACTTGGGGGTTTTGGTATTGAGACCCCTCCGTCATTTCTTGATTTACAGTCACCTAGTCATTGAATGATTTTTTTAAAAGGATTGCATTATCAAGGTCAGAGTCGATCCATATTATGTGGCTATTCATACATGCATGACTACTCTCTCTTTAAAGAGTGTAAATTGATGAAAAAACATGCTATATGAGATTGTTGTTAAAGCAATGCTTGTTGTTGCAGATTTGGAAAGAAATTGTTGCATTAGAGATAAGAAATACAGCTACTTCCAGGACTCTTGACCTTCTAAAAGAAGCAGTTTTCTCTCTGCTATTACATGTGGTTGATGTTGAAGCATACTCCTATGATGATCAAGTCATCATGAAAGATGAAGCAAAGTCAAAGCCAGGACTCAAGATCAAGCATTCTACAGTAGTTGGGCTTCCATATTTTTCTTTTGTTCTGTTTTCTGCTTGAAATGCTTGAAAGTTAAGATCAGGAAGCTGAGAGAGAATTTATTTTTGCAATTTTGAAGACTGTTTCAAAACATAGCTTTCATTGGCTTAGGTGGGTTTTCATAGCTGTCCTTAGTCACCGAAAACAAAGCTTTCAGTGGCTTGCAGGTTAAAATTTTGTCTCTTTAGCCACCGAAAGCACAAAGAAGGGAAGAGTGGTATTCTTTTTGCATAAATCTCAGTTTGGTCTTTTCAAAGAGCACGAGAATGGTTTCTAAGTTAAGAATATAATTAAAGGGATTTGTTTTAGTGTTCTATTCCAGTTTTTGAGACAAATGTTGAGGCAAGAAGATAAAGCAATTTTCCTATTTTTGGTCAAAGATATTATAAGCTGTTAAAAGGAGATTTCCAGGATGAGATGATTAGCTTCCAGATCTCAATTGAAGATTCTAGAAGGCATAGTCATCATCTAGCATACAAGAGCAGTTGTCAAAGACTTAGTATTAGGATATGGTTTGACTCCCTTTATATAGGATATGTTCCTATTATTTTGGTATTAGTTTAATATTATATACTATCTTTAGTTATTCGATTCTATTTGATAGGATTTGAATTTTTGATGTAAAGACTATAAAGTCTATTGTTTTTAATGACTAAGGGGGTGGTTTGAGTTTGGATAGAGAGACCTTGATGCTGTTGTACTAGACTTTCAGATATATAATACAAATCACAGTTTCCTTTCATTATTGATGTCAGATTGCCATTGCCTTTCTCTTTCTGTACTTTGATTCAAGTTTGTCTTAACTGCTAATGACTGTTATCTCATTTTGTCAGTTCATAAGCTTGATTTAATAGTAATCTACGCTATCTTATTTGACCCATCACATGCGTGTTTTGGTTAATAAGAAGAGCTTTCTTCATCCACCAGTTAAGTTATCTATCTGATCATTAATTCTTGAAATCATTGTCTCATTTGGTTATATACATTTGATTGTCTTGATACCAATCCAATAGGTCAGTTATCCCATTTGATCCACACATAAACAAAAAAACAATTACACTTTAAGTTACTAGGATTCTTCAAGATACAACTTGAGAAGGAATCCTAGAGAGATAACAAAATGGCGTCATTGTCAGGGAACAAAAGTGAAAGTAGAGTTTCCCTGGGAGAATGACATAGATCTATTTCTTGATGGCAGACAAGAGATAGACATAAAATTCGACTGTAATCATTTGCCTGGTGACTCCACATTAAATACTCCACTAGGGAGGATTCGGTTGATAAAATATGAAGAGTTTGAATTCAAAATCCAGGTATCAGTTCATTAGTTTGCTTCATGAACTGTTGTTGTTCTTTATTAGCTCCTTCTTATATTTCTCTTCACATGTTAAAATAATTATCCTATATTTTGTATATTCTAATGATTATCAGCCTTGTTTTATATATCCATCTTTAGAAGAAGATTTGCAACCTACTTGCGTTGTAGATGTTGATTCAGTATTTTTTCCTCAGCCTGTTCATAAAGATCACCATTGTATTTCATTTTCTGTAGAATCTGATCAACCATGTGATCTTGAAGAAATTAAAATTGTTTCAAAACCCTGTGAGATTTCAACTCCTCTTGCCATAACTTTTGAACCTTGTCAACAACTTGCTATCTCTCATGATAATCCCACAGCCTTTCAAATCAAAACTAGGATGAAGATGTTTAAGGCTTTAAAATTTCCTTGTCTTCTTCATCCTTATCCTCTTGATTGTTATGAATATCTACCCTGGTTTTCTGGAGAGAATCAAGCTTCAACTGAAATACATTTGGAATCCTTTGAAGATTTTATTGATTGTTTTCAGATTGTTCATGAAGATGTGATCATGAGATATTTTTCAAAATCTTTGATAAAAGATGTTTCTCTATGGTTTAAGGGTCCAAGAGCTGATTCTATTGGTTCTTGGATCGAGTTCTCAAACTTTTTATGAAGTATTGGGGTGAAAAAAAATCAGCAGATTCATACCTTGCTGATTTGTGTGACTTAAAGAAACAACAAAATGAAACCTTGCTTGTTTTCAATCAAAGATTTTGCAACATTTACTATGGTATGCCTTTGGAGATCCGGCCTACAGAGAAAGATGCCATGATTTATTATGTTATGGGGTTGCAGTCAAAACTTGCTCTTTTTCTTCTAGAAAGAAAGTCTTCATTCTTAAAAATCTTGTTTGAAGATGCTCTAGAGATCGAGGAGAACATCATTGTTTCCAGAAGGATTCGAGAGCAGGCTGATTTTGAAAATCTGCATCTACTTGAGCCAGCAGAATGTCAGTACAATTCAGATTTTGAGTAGGAAGGTAATGACTATGAGGCAGTTTTAGAACAACAACAAGCAGCTGAAACTACTTTATATTGTGAATCAAATTCATCAATTCTTGTAGAGTATTCCAGAAACATGTATTCATGTAAAATTTATGATCAGTTTACAAGGCATGTTGAACCTATGATAACTAATACTTGTATAGACAATTATATTTTTAAAACTGATCATGATCTCTGTCATTCAAACACTGCTCTATCATCATCCTTTGAAAAATTTTCTGAAGAGAAGGTCATAGTGTTTGATGATCATAATGTAATCACAAAGGAACAAGAAGTTAATCAATCTTCTAACAGAAGAACATTCATGGCTGAGCAAGAGGTTTCCATAGATATACAGTTGTTTCCTGAAGATTAGCATGTTTTAGATCTGTGTTTTAAAGACCCAGTGGTAGCCTTCATAGAATCATACATTTCAAAGAAATTGAAAGTTTCAGACTTCTTTAGCTTGCACATGTTTTCTGGTGAGTTTGGTTTTGTGAATGGCTTCTTATCATTCTTGTTACACTTCAAACATCAACTATTGATCAATTTGAATGATGAGATTATCTCAGTGTTAAAATTGCTAGGATGGCTTCTATGGAAATCAACATTCACTTAATCAATTGTAGAACTGGTTAGAGTAGAGTAGGGTAGGAAATAAGCTCACTGCCCGAGCATTTTTTTCTCCAGTTTGCAGCAGATGTATCAGTCACCTTGTGTGAATAAAGGCAGGTCTTGAAGATGTTATTTCCCAAAAACAACTTGCAAATTATTGAGACACCACATACAAGATGGCCATTAGAGAGAAGATTTATTAAGAGTCTTTTAGAAGAGATTTAGACTTATATTTTATGAAAGTTCTTGAGTCAGCACTTCATTAATAAATAATCTCAAAAGACAGTTTTCAGTGGCTAAGGGGTATGTTTCAAAGTGTTGTAAGCTATCAAAAGTACTAACTTTCGACAGCTAAAACCAAAATATCAAGGCGTTCTAAGCCACTGAAATTGCAGAGCATGCCAAACAGTTAGCACGTCAAAACATGGTCTTCAACCGCCAAAGTACAGGTGTCATCTTGTTCAGTTAACCGTTGAAATGAATGCTAGGAAATATCATTGAGATAAATAAGGAAAAAGTTATGCTCAAGAAAGAGTTCAATGATATAGCATATCTGGGAAATCTCAGCCTGAGATTTCCCAGATGTTCAGAGATGCTACATGCTACAGGTATTGTGACAAACTCCAAGGATCCCTGAAGCATCAATAAGAAACAAAAAGTAAAGGTGTATACAGAGGTAAAGGTTTTGTAGCTGTGCTTCATGGAAAGAAAGTGGTCACTCTGGTGATGAATAGAAACAAAGGTACAAGGAATTTCATATGGAATCAGATTGACATTTCATTTCACTATGTTTTCTTCCACTGCAACAGCAGAACAACATACATATTGTAATGTGTATGAAGCATAACAAAGGCTGAGAGAAATACAGATGTATTATATATCAGTCTAGAAGATATACAGATATCATCTATACAGGTCATGAAAGGTTTTCAGAAAGAGGTGAATGGCTGACTCCATGCCCAGTGGAATACTGACTCCATGCCCAATGGAACACTAGACATTAAGTTCAAATTTTACTTTTTGTGGAAAGGCATTAGATCTGTGGTTCTTGGAAACCTCGTAGGGAGGTCTCCATCCCAGTTGGAGCCAGATGTTAGTGATAAAAAATAACTTGCTAATGATTTCAAAATCACATGATAAGAGGAGCATTACGTAGAAAAATTATTTCTAATCTTAAGGTTTAAAGGCTTTGAGACAAGCTCTTAAAACTATATCATTCCAACACATAAATCAAATTGCATTTCAAAATAGAACAAAAATTGATTTTTAGCTTTCGGTGGCTAAGTGGTAAAATTACAGGGTTGTGAGCCATCGAACGTCAGGGCTTTCGGCGGCTAAATAAGATTTTCAAGGGAAAATGTGCTGCCGAAAGTGCAGAAGAGTCTGTTTTTACTGTTCTGAGTCATCATTTTCAAATGATTATTATGAGCGAGTGGAGAATCATTTTCAGAAACGAGCGGAGGATTTTGTTTCTAACACATCAAAGAACAATAACCTCTCTCAATTTTCCTACAAGTGTCATATATTGGGAGAATCGAATTCATCTCTGAGCCCTAATTTTCGGATCTCAGAATTTCCTTGTTTGAAACATGTTTTTGAAATGCATATCCCGGGCAAATGAAAATGAATCTCAAAGAACTGAGAGAGGTTTTTGATCAAAAGAAAACAATATAAAAAAAATTCTTCCAATTTGTACACAACTGTTTTTATTTGAGAGATATAGGTCAATATGTGAGCAGCATATTTCCAGAAATTTCTGTCTTTTCCAGCCACCTCACAAATTCAAATTTGAGATAGGAAAAGAGGTTATCAGATCCATCTTTTGAGGATCTTGAAACTGATTTGTAAATATTATTTAAAGACCACAGAGACATAGTTCAAAAGGAGGGGGGGGGGACAGTCCGAGGACTGTGTTTCTATTCTTAAAAACTTGTACATTTCATCTTTTGGAGATGTCCATGAATATATATTGACATCGATCTTTCTTCACTTTGTTTGTTCAATTTTCATATCCTTTATTTCCAAGTTTATGTATACTCAATGACAGAAGGTTGTCTTCCCATCTCTTCGTTGGTATATTATACTTATATACATTGCTTATTAAGATTGTCTTAGTGCCAGATAGTTGTCATCCTATCAGTGCACTCATAAGATTAAGCTGCAAGTATTTACTCATTATGTATGGCCATCTACTATATACAAATCTTATACATGTTTCTGCTGGTATGAAGAAGTATCTTACCTATCATTACTGGCCATTCACATATGCTTTGTGTAGGTATTTCTTGCTAGCATAATGAGTCTTCTCCATGTTTTCACACATTGATTAAAACCTTCTGAGCAACATAGTTGAAATCCTTGGTCTTTCAAGTGACCCATGTCTTTCTAAATGGATGTGAGTTTATAATGTCATCCGATTTGATCCTTTTTCCTCCACAATTTATTAATCTATTTAATTTACCAAGATTACACCCTTCTATAGTCAGGGAGTGATTTCTTGGAGTGATAACATGTTGGATAATAATAAAGGAAGGACTTGGAAATTTCTCTGGTGCACATAACCCACACTGGGTGAATCACGTATATCTATGTCTCTATTGTATTGTGTATCTTTTGTGTTTGATTTCCACATTTGTATTATTTTATTTCTCCATGATCCTTTTTTTCTAACAACTGGTATTAGAGCGAAAGGTAACTCACATGAAAAGAGGGTTCCTGGTTCGAGTTGGAGCAATGGCGGAAGATGGAAAGTTTAGGGTCGAGAAATTTAATGACCAAAACTACCAGTTATGGGAGATGCAGATGGAAGATTATTTATATCAGGAGGATTTATTCCTACCATTGGGTCGAATAACAAAGAAGTCGATGGCCATGAACGATGAAGAATGGGAGGTTCTTGATAGAAAGGCACTAGGAACAATACGGTTGAGCCTGGCAGCATCGTGGCTTTCAATATTTCAAAAGAAAAGACAAGAAAGGACCTGATGGATGCATTGGCTAAACTGTATGAAAAACCCTCGATGTCCAATAAGGTATTTCTAAAGAAGATATTATTTAATATGAAGATGTCAGAAGGTGGGTCTGTTGTAGATCATTTAAATGAATTTAATACGTTTACTAATCAACTAAGTTATGTAAAAGTGTACTTTGATGATGAGGTCAGGGATATTCTAATCTTGTGCTCATTGCTAGAAAGATAGAACGAATTGCTCATGGTTGTAAGCAACTATGTCTCTGGTTCAAACACTTTAAACTTTGATGATGTTGTTGGTGTTATCCTTAGCGAGGAAATGCGACGAAAAAACACAGGCAAGACATCAGGTAATGCATTAAAGATGGAGAACATGGGAAGACAAAAGGATAGAGTAAAGGGCGAAGGGAACCGCAAGAATTCTAGGAGGGGAAGATCCAAATCCATACTAGGAAATATAGAGTGTTGGAATTGTGGGAAGAAAGGACCTCTGAAGAAAGATTGCAGATCTCCAAATAAACAAAGATATGGACAACATGAGAAAAATCAAGAAGCAAATGTAATAGGTTATGTGTTACAAGATTCTTTGATTCTTTCTGTAGATAATATTTTTGAGTCTTGGATAGTAGATTCAGGGGCTTCATTTCATGCCACACCCCATAGGAAACATTTTATATATTATGTTCAAGGTGATTTTGGATAGGTTCATTTGGGTGATGATGCACCATGAAAAATTGTTGGAATGAGAAAGGTAAAAGTAAAGCAAAGGAATGGAAACCAATAGTTGTTGAAAGAGGCAAGACATATTCCATATCTAAGAAAAAAGCTAATTTATACAGGGAATTTGGAAAGTGAAGGTTGTATATCTATATTTACAGATAAGGCATGGAAGGTCACCAAAGGATCACTCGTGATAACAAAAGGAGAGAAGGTAGGTACATTTTATTTATGTATTGGTAATATTGATTCTTCTATTTCTTTAGATTCTACAGGAGTGGATACAACACTGTGGAATCATGGGCTTGGACACATGAGTGAGAAGGGGATGCAGATACTTCACAAAATGAAATTTGTTTCCAGATCTTAAACAAATTGATTTGGATTTATGTGAGCATTGTGTTTATGGAAAACAGAAGAGAGTCAGATTTCTCAGAGTCGGAAAAGAAAAGAAGAGTGAAAGGTTAGATCTTGTGAATACATGTGTATGGGGACTAGCTCATGTATCATCTCTTTGTGGCTCTCGTTATTGTGTTACTTTTATTGATGACACAACTAGAAAAAATTGGGTTTATTGTATTCGACAAAAATCTAATATTTTTGATAATTTTAAGAAATGGAAAGATTTGGTTGAGAATGAGACAGGAAAATTTTTGAAGTGTCTTAGATCGGATAATGTATGTGAATATTGCAACAAGGAGTTTGATGATTACTATTCATACCATGGGATTTGTAGAGAGAAGACAATTCCAGGAACACCACAAGAAAATGGCGTGTCAAAAAGGATGAACAGGACAATCATGGAGCGTGCAAGGAGTATGAGATTTTATGCTGGGTTGCCCTTATAGTTATGGGAAGATGTTGTAGATACTGATGTTTAATTTATAAAGAGAGGACCTTCAAACTCTTTGAATGGTGTAATTCTAGAGGAGGTATGGACAAGTAAAAAAGGTAAACTATTCTTTTTTGAAGACTTTTGGTTGTGAAGCATTTGTCCATATTGATAAAGAAAATAGAACAAATATTGAGGAAAAATCCAAGAAGTGTACCTTTATTGGATACGGTGTTAATGATTTTGGTTATCACTTATGGGATTATGAAAATCACAAAATCATTAGGAGTAGATATGGAATATTCAATGAGAAGGTCATGTACAAAGATCAGTTGCAGGGAAAGATACAAGAAAGAAAAAAAACCAGAATACACAGTGCTTGATGAGATCATTGAAAAAACATTTCCAAAGGTACCAGAAAATCAAAATGGACAACAACATGAACAACATGTACCTCAAACTTCTGCAAGTGTTGTTTGAATATCTACCAGGTTAAGTAGACCCCCTGAACGATACTCTCCTNTTGTTGATTGATTCTGGTGAACCAGAATGTTATGAAGCGGGGATGTAGGTAGACACTAAAAAGAAGTGGGAGAAATGCACGAAAGAGGAAATCAAGTGTTGTTTGAATATCTACTAGATTAAGTAGACCCCCTGAACGATACTCTCCTTCATTGTATTGTTTATTGTTGATTGTTTCTGGTGAACCATAATGTTATGAAGAGGGGATGTAGGTAGACACTAAAAAGAAGTGGGAGCAATGCACGAAAGAGGAAATCAATTCATTTGTAAATAACCAGACTTGAGACTTGGTTCAGTTTCCTGCGTGAAAAAAAACATTACAGAATAAATGAGTTTACAGGTTGAAGGAAGAAGATGGAGGAAAAAAACGGTGCAGGGCTAGACTTATTGTAAAGGAGTTTTCACAAAATAAAGGTATAGATTTTGATGAAACATTTTCTCCTATTGTTAAGATGACTTCAATTAGGACTATTTTAAGTCTTGTGGCAGTAGAATATTTTCATCTTGAACAGTTAGGTGTAAAAACAAATTTCCTCCATAGGGATTTGGAGGAAGAGATTTATATGCAACAACCACATGGGTATGAGGTCAAAGGGAAGGAAAATTTGGTATGGAGGTTGAAGAAGAGATTGAATGTTCTAAAGAAATCTCCAAGGCAGTGGTATTTTAAGTTTGACAGGTTTATGACAGAACAAGGTTATAGTAGATGTCATTCTGATCACTATGTTTATTTTAAAAGGCTATAAAATGGAAGCTATATTATCTTGCTATTGTATGTAGATGACATGCTTGTTGCAGGGTATAATATGAAGGATATAAATGTGCTCAATAAGAAATTGGATAATTCATATGTGATGAAGGATTTGGGTGCTGCAAATAAAATCCTTGGTATGAGAATAACAAGAGACATGAAAAGTCGCAAATTGACATTGTCTCAGGGTGAGTACATAGAGAAGGTGTTGGAGAGGTTTAGAATGCAAAATGCAAAACCAATCAGTAGACCTTTGGCCATCCATTTAAAATTAACTAAGGAAATGTGTCCCAAGACACAGGAGGAGATATAATACATGTCCAGGGTCCCTTATTCATCAACAGTTGGCAGCTTGATGTATGTGATGGTTTGCACAAGAGCAGATATTGCACATGCAGTGGGAGTTGTCAGCAGGTATATGAACAATACAAGTAAAGAACATTGTGAGGAAGTAAAGTGGATTCTCAGGTATTTGAGAGGTATTTCTACTCATGCATTATGTTTTGGAGGTTCATACATTGTTCTATAGGGATATGTTGATTCATATATGGCAGGTGATAAAAATAGAAGGAGAAGCACCACATGGTATGTTTTTATTATAGGTGGAACAACAATAAGTTGGATTTCAAAATTGCAAAAGCTTGGTGTACTTTCAACAACAGAAGCAGAGTATGTTGCTGCTACAGAGGCTTGTAAAGAAATGATTTGGTTACATAGGTTTAGGGAGGAATTGGGAAAGAAGAAAGAGAATAACAGGTTGTACTTTGACAACAAGAGTTCCATTCATATTGAAAATAACTCAGCCTTTCATTCGAAGACTAAGCATATACAACTCAGGTACCATTTCATACCATCCATCTTGGAAGATGGACATTTGAAGTTGGAAAAGATACACACTAGCCATAATCATGCAGACATGTTAACAAAGGGAGTAACCAGGGAGAAACTGAGTTCCTGCTTAGTTTCAGTTGGTCTTCAAGAATGAAGGTGAAGATGAAAAATTTTCCAGGTCCAAGGTCGATCATAGTCCAACAATTACAACAATGGTGGAGTTGTTGTGATCAGTCTCCAAGTGGGAGATTGTTGGTTGTGGAGCTTGATTATCTTCCTGATTTAGAGGTATTTTTTTTTCATCCGTGTTTATACCCCATGAAGACTGTACACCCCTCCACGCGGGGGTTCAGAGGCGAAGCCCCCAAAGGAAAATTTTCCTTGTAAATGTATATTTTAATTTCATACTAAATCTGGACCATTCATTATAAGGTTGCAAATCTGACGGTAGAAGTTATGTTAGGGTTTTTTTCCCTAGAAGGCAACCCTCTTTTATGAGGGAATTGTATTACGGCTATGTATCATTGTGAATATTGTATTTTGAGATAGGATACTGTGAGAGAAATAAGAGGAAGTTACAACAGGTGTGTTGTAGGTTGTATCTCTTCATTTGTTGGATAATAGTAAAGGAAGGACCTGACGATTTCTCTGGTGGACGTAGTCGACACTGGGTGAACCACGTATATCTGTCTCTCTATTGTATTGTGTATATTTTGTGTTATATTTCCTCATTTGTCTTATTTTATTGCTACGCGATCCTATTTTTCTAACAGAAAGAAAGTCAGAAAGGGGTAGCATTCAATTGTTAAACAATGTAGTATACTAAGAATGTGGAACTTTTTTGTATCATCAATGGACATTGCTATCATTGGAGTTGTTTTCCTCTTAGTTAGTTAGGCAACAATGCCAATATGATCATGAAGACCATTATAGCGGGGAATAGTTTCTCTTCTTTGTCACAGAGCATGACCAACATGAATATGCCGACTATAACAATTGGGGTGAGTTTGACAATAAGTATGATGACTGTCAACTATGACTATTATTATCTATATACGAGAGGTGGTGGTTTGAATTTTGTATATGTGAATTAGTTAGGTTATTTTAGATCTTTATAAAGTCAAAAAATGATTTTGAAAACATGTATAATTATCACTATGTATGGTAATCTATGTGTACCA
>SNQJ01S0002347.1:69141-101505 GCA_010110895.2 Picea sitchensis | reverse complement strand
ATAATGCCATGTATGTTTCCTGCAAGCATAGAATATCGGATTGCATTGTATCATAGTCATTGAGTATATCATCCATGTGTGCATGTAAGCTGCGTGTGTTAAGCGAGAGAATTGATACAGATGACTTTGTTTGTATGAATTGGTAATCATACTGCAGATGCCATTTTTTCGTAGTCCTGAGTCGTTCCATTTCAATATCAACTTTATGTTTGACTTCGAAGTTATATTTTGTAAGATGACTTAGTAAATACAAGGAGTCTATGCTTCTGACATGGGACAGTGTTGTGTATACAAGTCCATGTATCTAAATTCCAACAGGCTGAAATGCAACATTGTCAAGTGTTAGTCCTTGCGGTCTGTGGACTGTATGTGCACATGCAAGTTTAATTGGAAACTTTTTTTGAATCTTCAGTTGACCTGTCTTTGCTGATGTCGATATTAGATTTGATATTCGAAAAATAGGTGTCCAATCGCTTGCAGTGTTTGAATTATATAGATAAGCCAACTTGCTTGCTTGTCACTTGCCTATATGCGGTTCATGGAACTTAATCCAAAGGACATCAAGTTTTTATGTTTTGGCATAGCCTTTGAGTATTCCATCTGCACCATTGACCAAGCCATCCTATGAATCATAGTTGCAGGCATATATTTCAACCAACATTTCTAATTTCAGGACAAGTTGCAAAGGTAAAGTGGTTGTATGTTCATGACGTGGCACATTTCCATGGTTGTCTTCTTCCAGGTCAATTGAATTGATGATGATATCATCGCCAAGCATGAGTGATAGCATGTACCTATTATGAATTGCAACATCCTTACTTGTGTAGAATAGGTAAGGGAACGTGGGGTCTATTGGTGTAGGTCGCAAGCACCTCGAATTGATATATGTTAAGTCATCATATGTTTGGTTGTTTGTCCGCATTCTATTCAGAATTGCAATAAATGTTTCATCTATCTGGCGCATTGTAGTATGCAATTCAAAGAATTTAATATTGTATCTCCAGAAGCCATGTGTCACAGTTTGCATGTTAACCGTAGGTTGTTAAAATATCAAAGAATCTTGGATCGGTTGTGCCTGGTAAAGATCCCCACAGAATATCATGTCGATGTTTCCAAAGTATTTTGTGTGCACATATTTTATGCTTCTAAGTCGGTTGTCAATGGAATACAATAAGCGACTTCCAATCAAAGATGCTTCATCTATAAAGACAAGTTGGAGTTCATCATAAATCTTAGACAATGTATCTAACATTTCCTTGCTAAGAGGAAGAAACTGTGACTTGTTAAAAGGAATTAAAAATGAAAAGTGGACTGTTGTTCCACCTGCATTATATGCAGCTTTTCTTGTGTATGCAACTATTAGGCCCTTTGGTTTCATAGGATCAGAGGAATTGTTTGAATCATAGTTTTGTATAAGCATTTGGAACAATGCTTTCGCTGTGAATGTCTTGTTCCTACTCCGCCTGTAAGGAACAAGTGCACAGGAGTGTCCATGTTCAAGCGTTTTTTAAGCACAATATCCTTTAGAATTGTTTGTTTTTCTCGGTTCAACATACATCTTATTCTTTGGTATTCATTATTTTCAATAAGGAAAGGATGTTTTGTGACTTGAAAACCAAGATTGATACGTATTTCACTGCCACCTGCTCGAGGAAGAGGCAAATCTACTCGCAAGTCATAGGACTTGCAGGGAGTTCTGGTTGTTTTCAGTTTGTGAATGTCTCATCAAGATTGTGAGGGTTTTCTAGCTCATTAACTACAATTTCTAGATCACCCCATGTTGGATTAACATTGTAAGTAAATATAGCTTCATTGATTTGCACTATAGTCTCAGAGGCAACATACGCAGCTTCCCATGTAAAGACGTTATGTTTTAATGTCTCTTATTTTTCATCGAACGAAACGTATAGCAACAATTTTTCTTTACAATAGTTTTCATAGTCATAATGTTTATTGTATTTGACAAACCGTATCATAGAGGGTTTTTTTTCTTTTTGATATGGGCGCACCATTTTTTTTGTAATGCGATACGAATTTAGCTAAGCAGATATGCCTAATAGGAGATGGACACTGGAGGTAATAATCAATAATAGAGCGACATAGTACGTATTCTGAATTTCCAGGCTCTTGTTCTAGCAAAACCAGTGGTTTAAGTACAAATGTGTGTTTCTCAAGTGGAGATGTGTTTATGAAGACACATTTTCTTGAACTACAATTGAGGGGTAGGGAAAGTGCAATGTGGACTGCTTGTTGAGCAAACATTTGTTGAATATTAAGCAATGTATTGCCAACCGTACGTATCATTTGTATGGAATCAATATGACTTATTTCATGTTCTTTGCATATTCTTCTGAATGCACTTGTCATAGATTTGTCAACCTTTGTCATATACAAGGTATAGTACGATGTTGCATCATATGCATTGAGGACGTACTACGCATTTGTATTTTCAATCCACATAACTGGCATGCCCTTGGAGAAACTGTTGTTCCAAATATGGGGAAGTTTTCGTTTAAGGAAAACTGTTGGTTGTTTAAGCGTACATTGTATGGCTTGGATGTACTCATCTTCTAATAGATTTAGCTCTTTCAAGAAGTCATTGAAGCTCATCAACTCGTCAAAATCT
The DNA here is from genome assembly GCA_010110895.2 of Picea sitchensis. Classification (NCBI taxonomy): domain Eukaryota; kingdom Viridiplantae; phylum Streptophyta; class Pinopsida; order Pinales; family Pinaceae; genus Picea; species Picea sitchensis. The sequence continues at coordinate 98,879 of SNQJ01S0002347.1, read as the reverse complement.
CCTTGTTCTAGATTTAGATTTCTCAACAACAACATTGTCCTCTAAACTAAGTAGCTCTATGATCCTTGTTTCTCTCATTGGCGGCACGGGAAAGTTGTATCTGCAATGCGATTTTTTTCATTTTATACAACTTCTTGTACGATAATTTCTATGAAATTTGGCAAGTTCTGGATCCAAATGATCTGTGTTGCATGTTATGTATTCGTCCACAAATTGCTCGATCTGTGAATTGTTGTCAGCTCCATAGACTGGTGCACCCTCTATCCACAAGAGTGCGTGGTCATGTTCATTCCCCCTATTCTGGAATTCAATCACAAAAAACAGTCCGATATTTTTCCGAAAAACGTTTCATCATGGCATATCAATTGTCTCAAAGCATTTATTCCATGTCTATATTAGCGAATACGTGTCACTGGGTCTTTTCTTATGAGGTAGTCAATGCCATTATTTTCTAGTGTATCGGTTTGCTTTTTAAATTTCCTGTTCCTATGCAAGTCAGATATGGAAACCACCAATGGATCCCAACAATGCTCTGCATTTGTAAATGTGATGAAAAATGTTGGCAGACCCAATTGCCAGATCATTGCAAAAATAGTTTTCTTGTTTTGTTGCAAGTAGTCAGGAGAGATGCGAATGTTTTTGAAATCTATGTATCCAATATCAGAGTTCAGAATTTTTTCTAGGTTTACTTTGTACTTGACATCCTTGGCAAACAACTTTCTTCCTTGTAACTAGCCTTTTCTTATTCGGACCCACATGCAAGACAAAACTTGCTCTATTATTATGTGCATTGTTTTGAAAAACAAATTTGTTATGTGATAGGAGAAGTCACCGCTTGAATGTAGCATCTCCCATTGAACTATTTTATGATAACTGAATCATTCTGTAATGTCAGTGGGAGGTGGATCTCCATAGAAGAGTGCTGGGAAGTTCATTTCCTCAGCGAATCTGTCCTTGAATATTCCAAGTGGACGTTGCCCCTCAGCAAGTGCAATTTCGACAATCTTGTCTTGAAAGTCATGAATGCACTATGAATCAGTGAATCCATGCACCAATGTCTCAGCAGGTGTTTCATTCTCTGATTTATCATTTGTATCAAATTCACCAACATTTTCGAGAGTCTTTGCAGAGTTGTCATCCTCTTCTCCAAGAACATTGTTCCAGTTCTCATTTATACAAATGTTATATGCTTTTTACAGGGCCCTGGAACATAATTACTTTAATTCTTTCATAACAGCATGCACACGCACTTTTCCTGTCTGATACACATTTTTGTATCGCAAACGTCTTTTGAGAGCCATAGCAATTGTCATTGTATTGCTAATGAATTGTGGCAAGGCTTTTGCACAACATCTAACTGAACATGCACATTAATAATTGATCATGTTAAGCCCATCTAGGGTCGTTTATATCCCCAGGGCATGATTTGTGCAAATGCAATTCGCAGAGACACAAGTCTCTCTTCAAGTTTCGTAAGTACACTTACATCTGGTAGTGGTGTATTACATCTTATTTGGTCAGGGGTTGCAAATTGTGGCAGTTTTCCATTTTCAAGCGACCGTTTGCATGGAAGACAAATTTTGCCACTGAAAAATGTTTTATCATGTGCTGTGAAGCGAAGGTATTCTGCTTCCAAATCAAGCGTGAAAGACTTACTAGTTTTTGCGTAATTCAACTGATCGCAAATTGCACATGGAATGGAAGAAGTGTCTTTGATTTGTTTCATGTAGGTCTGTCTTTCATCTTTCTTTCGCAGGGAAGTATGGGTAGAAAGTGTTTGCTGGTTTTCATTGGTAGCAGTGCACGTTGTTGCTTCTAGCCCACGAAATGTGATTTTTCCCTCTCAGACAGTTGCATGACCATTGTGGGATACATGACCGTACCTATTTCTGTTGTGTTGTGTTGTGCACAAACAATTTTTTTTAGATTGTGATATGTCAGTTTCTCTCTAAAAGGAAGCGTAGCAATGTAGTTTTTTCTCTCGCGCATGACCTTTTTCAAGTTGTGGTAACTTAGTCTACGTTTCTTGTTCAAGGGCAGGATGACCTGATGGCAGCTGGGATGATTTTCACTTTGAATAAATAACATGCAACGCTTATACACATTCGATGTGGTTTGGCTGGCATTGACATTGGACACTGGAACGATAGTATTTCCTATACCACCAATGTTTTATTCTTTCTTACGTATTAACTTTTTCAGGTTGTGATAACTTAGTCTATGTTTTTTGTTTAAGCCCTGTATGGCCTCATCACAACTGGGACAAATTTCAAGCATGCCGTTTTTCAAGTTGTGATAACTTAGCCTACGTTTTTTGTTTAATCCCTGTATGGCCTTATCGCAACTGGTAGGAGTTTCATTCTCATTAAAAAGCATGCCACGCGTATGCAGATTCGATGCGATTTGGGTGGAATGGACATTGAACCCTGAACCAGTGATATGTCCAAGCAAAGGTTGATAATGGATATGTGTCGTATATGTTTTCAATGAGAGGATGTCAATTGTTCGATCATAATTTTAATCAATAGACCAGAAATGGACAGTTCCATCTGGCATGGCCGACCAAACTTGGATATTTACTCTGAATATGATAGATAGTCATTGCAAACAAAATATGCAACCCTCCACATTTCCTTTTTCATATGGAAGCGCCATGTTTACAAGGTATTCTTGCCAACTTGCAATTGTCGACATATTTTCTAGGAGATATGGCGAAAGGTGTTGATGCAAGAAGCTAAAACCCTGTTGGTTGTCGCCTATAATTGCATTGCAAAAGGACTGTACAGTGTAAAGCCGCAATAACTGCACATCGAACTCTATTGCTACCAAACAACAAATTGCATTGAACAAACTATCTCCATAGCTAGATACAACAGTTGTTGCTAGCTGCAAACCATGGCAGTCTGTGCAATGCATAATCTGTTTCCACTGCGATTCAAGGTCTTTGCAAATGAGGGACAAGCAAATATGAGGTCCTCCAAGATTGCATATGGACAATTTTATGTACAGTAGTGGTTCATAATGAGCACTGACAACATTGGCATCATGGAACAAGATGCAATATGGATTGTTAGATGCAGTTTTGTTGAATAGTAGATATCTTGTTTTTCTTGTCAATGACCATATTCTAATTGATATATTGAACCACTTAGACAGCCACCGTATACAAAATGTATCTCCCCAAAGTCCCCTTTCATGTGCAGGCAGAATTGGAGATGCAGACAACCGCATCGTTTAAAAATACGTAGCGACATCATGTATTCCATGCAACTGTCGAAGCAAATCAGATTTCAGTTCGTATTCATACGACTCCAATGCCTCAGTGTCACCATTTTTTAAACAACCCAAGAAATAATCTATCAATCCATTGCACAGGTCGATCGAGGAATAATGAAAATGCGGTAGAACTCGAAATGCATCGAAAAGGCAATCTCCTACAGTATACGAGAATGCATCCAATCTAAAAATCCCATTGCTATGCAACACCTCGTTAATGCTACCATGCATAATGGAGTGTGTATCTATTTCATACGACTCAACATATATTACTTGTTTCATCTTTTGAACTGTGATTTTGAAGTTATTTCTTAGCCAGTTTCGGTTTGTATGAAAACAGAGAAAAGGGGAAAAAAAGNATATGGATTGTTAGATGCAGTTTTGTTGAATAGTAGATATCTTGTTTTTCTTGTCAATGACCATATTCTAATTGATATATTGAACCACTTAGACAGCCACCGTATACAAAATGTATCTCCCCAAAGTCCCCTTTCATGTGCAGGCAGAATTGGAGATGCAGACAACCGCATCGTTTAAAAATACGTAGCGACATCATGTATTCCATGCAACTGTCGAAGCAAATCAGATTTCAGTTCGTATTCATACGACTCCAATGCCTCAGTGTCACCATTTTTTAAACAACCCAAGAAATAATCTATCAATCCATTGCACAGGTCGATCGAGGAATAATGAAAATGCGGTAGAACTCGAAATGCATCGAAAAGGCAATCTCCTACAGTATACGAGAATGCATCCAATCTAAAAATCCCATTGCTATGCAACACCTCGTTAATGCTACCATGCATAATGGAGTGTGTATCTATTTCATACGACTCAACATATATTACTTGTTTCATCTTTTGAACTGTGATTTTGAAGTTATTTCTTAGCCAGTTTCGGTTTGTATGAAAACAGAGAAAAGGGGAAAAAAAGNAAAGAATAAAATGAAAAAAAAGTAAAATAGAAAACTACAAGCGCGGAACTGCGTACCAATCCCGGTATGTATCCTTCAACCTTCTTCTTTTCAAATTCAATTCCCCCTAGTCGCCACAATAGATGACAAGAAAACAAACCTACACTGAAAAGTGAAGCAAACAGAAGAAACAACCAAATAAATATCACTATAAATTTGTTGAGCACAAAGACCGATTTGAACCTATTCATGGTGGGCATCCTACAAGCTTCTCAGAGGCAGAAAAAGTTCTGCAAAATAGAAAGGACAGGAAAAAGGCAACAGGTGGACGTAGTTTTTTTACCCAGAGAATAAAAGCATTCCCTGCCTCTACACCCCGGTGGATGGTTCCCCCTTGTGACAGCTCCAAATTCATTTTCTAAACCCCTTTGCATTGCAATTTTCAAAATAGCTATGTCACAATATGCATATGAAGACACATGGTTTCCAGGAACAGAAAATAAGAGCACACAGAAAGATGTTCTCGAGGCAAGGACTCCTACCATTGAAAAAGCTTGCCTACAAGGTGTAAAACACCAAATAGAAAAAAATGAATAGCAATGAAACGATGGCACGAAAACTTACCCGTCAACGAGGGATGACAAGAGCTCAGCCCCAAAACTTGCAAACCGCAACAACAGGTCCAACAACTTGCAAAGTTGAAGAACAACAAACCAGTAAACAACCACGAAGAGGTCTAACTGCAACTGCAGGACCTCAACTTTGCAAAGTTGAATCAAACAAGAACAAGAAGCATGGAACGAACCAAAGAAAAAGCATCAACCACTGAACCAGTGATGCCGGTGGAGAACAATTTTGCACAATTTCACTGCAAACAACACCATCAAAAAAATGGAATGAAACTGTATTGCAACACAAGGCTGCGAGGACTATCAGAACCGTCGAAGGGCATCGCCCTGTGCAAACATTTAAGAAAGAATACAGCGTGGCCGGCCTGTTTACGTGCACAACAATGACAAAGACTCTCGAAGCACGCAACAATAAAGAAAAAATCACGCATAGTAATAGTAATAAAAAAATAATAATATTACCTCAAATCAGATCGCTTTGAACAATAGAGACTGTATTCGAAAAACAAAATTTAGATATGATAGAATATCAAACATTGGGATAAATTTAGCTAACAGAAAATGCTAAGACAAACATTCGAACTAATGCTAACATTAATCCACCTTCAAGCAATGCATAAGAAAATATATGACTCAAAAAGACCGTATACGATCAAAAAGTTTGGATATGCTAACATATAAAACATTGGGAATAGTGAAGCCGACAATAAGACCTCAAAGTTGTTATCCAATTAGATCATTACATATATGGTATTTTTTATTATATAAAATTCAATGTTTTTAGTTCCCTAGTTCCAACAATAGATATTATGCAAATATTTGTGGTCAAAGGACAAATTAATACGAAGTCAACGAATTATCGAGTCCCTCTATGCCTACGGGAGAGACTAATAAGAAGGGTAAAAATGGAAGACTTTCCTTTCCTAAAAATGAAAGAAGTAATCTATTAGAAGGTCCGATAGACCCATTTTTGAAATATTTATTGTTGATATTGTAAGGTTAGGAAGATTTTGTTATTGTAATAAATATTTTGAAATTGAGATGAGTGTAATAATATTATAGTATAAATTGTTTTTCATTTTCAATCCTTTTACTATTACAAAGGTAACATATTCTTATTTTTAAAAAATGTTGAATCTGTTTATATATTTAAAAATGTAATTTTAACAATGAAAAAATGTAGTTTGAAAAGATATTCAACCTTGTTACTTTTGTATTTAAAAATGTAATTTTAACCATGAAAAATTATAATTTGAAAAAATTATATAATAAAATTCCAAAAAATTTGGAAAATGTTCAATCTCTTTATATATTTAAAATTACATTCTTATATAATAAGAGTTTTTTAAGAATATTGAATCTTTTTATATATTTAAAAATGTAATTTTAACAATGAAAAATTATAATTTGAAAAAATTATATAATAAAATTCCGAGAATTTTTGAGAATGTTCAATCTCTTTATATATTTAAAAATGTAATTTTAAGAATGAAAAAATTATAATTTAAAAAAATTATATAATAAAATTCCAATGATAGTTCCTAATGAAAACCCAAATCTTATACATCTACTTTTATTTTATCCATTTTATTTCAACTGTTTTCAAATAAATTTGGAAGATCAAGTCACTTAGGATTCAATTTGCGGGCTCAGTGTTGAAGTCTTGGAGGCAAGTCTATCATCTATAAATATCTGGAGGATGAATTTGCAGGCAAAGTGTTCAAGTCTTGGAGGCAAGTTGAATCCTCACTGTCCTCATTAACACTGGAAGCCAGCCTTTACCGTACGTCTACTTTTGGAAAGTTCATTGGCATTGATGGTATGACGTCAGCATTATCGTGGAATGGATAATGTAATCCGCGAGAATGATCATTTATAACCGCAGCCATATCTGGATGATGGATCCCTACTATATGAAAATCAAAGTATAATGAATGAGAATGAATATGATATGACTGAAAGCTTTGTAGTTGAAGAAAATTATTATTATCATGAGATTGATAATTTATGGTGCAGATTAACAGGGCAGGTAGGGCATGGCAGTATATTGATGGATGCAATGGATTATTAATTAATTTAGGGTTTTATTTTATCTCTTCTGTTTCAACTGTCTATAAATTTAGAGATTCAACTCACTGAGGATTCAGTTTGTATGCCAAGTGTTGAAGTCTGGTGGGCAAGCTGAGAGGTGGTGGCCTTCTGTTGTTCAACGACAGTACACTGAGAATGGGGCCGGCTTTCGTAGCAGCAGTGGTCAGCGTTGGCATCATCGGTGGACTTCTGATTCTCTTCTTCGCCGGACAGCAGCGCCAGCAAGAACATGAACGCCATTACCAGCAGCGCCAACATTAATATGAAGAGCACTACAACTGGGGTGAGTTTGATGAATATGAAGACCATTACAGCTGGTGTGAGTTTGATGAAGACCATTACAGCTAGCGGTCTGAATTTGGAATACGTTACTGGTGGTTGAAATGTTATCCAACGGCATTATTCGATGGGGATTTTTTTGTTTCTCTGGTTTTGTTAATTATTTTGAAGGCATGTACTTAATTACGCCCGAAAGGCTTATACCTATTGGAGATGGGCACAATTAATGAGTTTTTAATTTAAAATTCTAATATGATGGTCAACAATTGAAGATGCTGGCATATTTTTAGTCGTCCTCCTAAATCAATGAATGTGATTTACTCTTCATAACTTCTTTGTATTTTTTAATGCCTGTTTACTTTTTGACATTTACCTAATCATATTAAGAAATTACTGTACCACCATATGATTGCCACTTTTAACTGATTAACCTTTGGAATTACCACATTTAAGATTAACTTTTAGATTTCCTCAATTCTATGTGTGTTTCAGCTATGCGTTTCAGTGTTAACCGCCTGCAACACCAGCACTATGTGCTAGTGTTATGTACGTACGATAATCTATGAGTAACAGCAATCTCGTCTCTGTAGAGACATCTTTTTTTTGTATGCGAACTTACTGTAATGGAAGTTCTTCTTTCTGCGGATGAGTTTTGATATTGTTGGTTGATCTCTGGTTGTTTCTGAAATAATGAAAAGTTTGTCGATGTGTATGAATGTTAATGGATAATTTGAGAAGGTCAATCTGTTAAGGATGGATTAGATCACAAGGGTATGTGCACTTGATAAATTGTTTGATGGAGTGGAATGAAGAATTAATTAGTAACTGATCTGTGATCTGTAAGAAGCAAGCAATGAAGATTTTATTCTATCTCCAATTGTTGTACGTTTGAAGGTTTGGCGCATCACTGTACCTTCAATTTTAATTTTGTATTTTTATGTTATGTTGTTTATCTCATAAGGTTCGATTGCAACTCATGTTGAGCTTTGGCATTGCAGAGGTGAATTACATTATCAAGCAAATCTCAGAGTCGAAAGTAAGATTTTGTTCTGTTCTCATCTCATAAGTTCATAGACAAAAATAGTAGTGGCAAAGATTTTTCATTGATGAAAGACGATTGACTCGTACTCTGAAAGTTGACATTGAAGAAATGTATTACATGATAATGAGTTTCTTGACAGAAATAAGAGTCTCAGATTTTTAATTGATGAAGGACTATTGCCTAGTATTTTGAACGTTGACACTGAAGAAATGAGTTACATGATCATGCAAAATCTTAGACTCAAAAGTAAGATTTGCCCCAAAAACTTAATTGATGAAAGGCCACGTGAATGAATTTCAAATTTATTTTATTTTTATTTTTAATAGAATCTGGAATTTTTTTATTCAAAATGTTAAGAAGTTTCACACAGGAAAGGATTCAATAGCAAAATAGCAAAATTTATCCTGTACCATACTGTTAAAATCAGGCTGTAAATGAACTATACTAGCATACAGTTTAACTATGTGCCTTAAGTAATCAACGTGGGGCAGAAAAACTGGTATCATTGATTAAACAACAATTTTATGGCATACTGTTATAATCAAGCTAGTAAATGAACTATACTAGCATACGGTTTAACTATGTTCCTCAGTAAATCAATGTACTTTCGGGAAAAAAAAATGGTATCATGGATTAATCAACAATTTTATGGGCATACTTTTCTCTACCAAGATATCTAGGTATCCAACCACAATGTTGTTAGTTTTGTAGAAAAATATTTTGAATAAGGGGTTTATCTATTTCAATCTAACACATGGGATAGTCATTGGGGTTAAGTAAACTCAATTGCATTGGGCAATGATGAAGTCAAGTAAACTCAATTGTTTTTATGGGTGGCTAACTCATTAATTAACATGTTACAAAATTAAGAAAGAAACCATCTTAACATATATATGACTAAAATCTTGCATCTTTTGATTCATGTATATGACTAAAATCTTGCATCTTTTGATTCATCTAAAATAAGTACATAAATGTTGTTTTTAACTTCGATTCTATTAGTGTAATATACTCTTCAAAAATACAAAGAGATCTTTTTCATATACTCTTCAAAAATACAAAGAGATCTTTTTTAATGTTTAAGTTGTGGGTTTTTACATAGAATAATATCATGTTGACCATACAAAATGTCATTAAAGTGCCACTTCATTATTGACTCAACTAGAACTCTTATAAGTTATATATTTTTAACCTTTTATCCACCACTAATCACTATTACCTCTTTGTCGATTCTTTCTTTAGCTTCTTTCTTACACAGTCTTTAGCTTCTTTTTTACACACTATGGTGAACCTCGAAATTTCAAACCTTGCATAGACCATGTTACATTGTACAATAGCTAATTTCAATGGTTGGACTTACATTTAAGAGTGGTTGTTGTCTTGGCACCCTCAAGCTTTCATCAACTAGCTAAACATATATGGGGTTCAAACCAATAATGATATAAAGGGTCGTTGAATAACATCTCATCCTTAGAAAGTCTGGACTCCTTTGAAATGACACACTTACCTTGTCTTTTGTCTTTACAACTTGGACTCACTCTAATCCAATCTATAATATTTTTGCAATTAGACAGTTTCGATGCCTTGTCTTTTGTCTTTACAACTTGGACTCACTCTAATCCAATCTATAATATTTTTGCAATTAGACAGTTTCGATGAGATGTCATAACAATCTACACCATTACACATTTCATGACTTTAATTTCATAACAATTACTTAAAATCTCATAACTTGACGTATTAAGTATTTACCATGTGATTTTTTCAATTTATGTACCCTTTATATATGTTATTTTATTAAAACAACAATTCTCATACTCACACTTACCATGTGGTTCTAAACATGAGCTCCCAAAGTCCCAAAAAAAAAATAAAAAATGGATACCTTAATTTAGTGAATGTTGTCTCTCGTTGTCTTTCTTTTCTTTACTGATGTTTGTTGGTTTTTTTTTTCACTGAAATATCGATGGTGGTATGATCCAAAAGGAACATATATGAGGGTAAATGGATATATGTAATGAGATAAATGTATATATGAAGGTAAATGGATATATGTAATGAGATAAATGTATATATGAAGGTAAATGGATATATGTAATGAGATAAATGTATATGGGCGAACTCTATCCACCATGCAACAACCTAATGATTAGAAAGTTGCTACATGATCTTGGATCTCGACTCCATCATCCATAATCATCCATAGCCATACCCATAGCCAAGTGAGCTTCCATAGCCATCACCCATGCTATCCATACCCATACATCACTCGGGGATCGTAAATGGCTTACTACTATGGATATATTTTATGGTCGTCCTGTCACTTCACCACGGGCATTAAGTTGTCCCCTCGCAGTTAAGATCCAGCAAATACCAATATCTATACGAATCCACGAAGCTGGCTCTCCAAATATAAATTAAATGCACTACCTACTAACATTGCTGCATATTTTAGTTTGTATCTGGTGCTCCACGATATTGAAGCAGATTTATGAAAAATTCCATTTGGGCGAACTTCGTTGGCGTTCTCTGGAGTTTAAAGAGAGCAACCATCTCTCCCCGGTAAGTCGCCAGTGTTCTTCACGCTATTCAAACCCTCGGCTTTCCCCCAAATTCTCATTTCGGGACTCTCCACCTGTAAAATCTTCTTCTCTTTGCATTAATTTTTTCTCATGTTTGCCTTTTCCATCCGAAATATTACTATAAAGCTAGATAACTATTTTTACATAATTTGAACTAATATTATATATATTTTAAAATGCATTATTCAGATTTGTTAAAAAAAATTGAATGCATTATTCAGATTTGTTAAAAAATTATTGAAGCGTTTAAATGAAACAAAATTATGCTTGAACATTTGCATTTACGGGATGGGTGAAAATCATGTAATTCACAGTGTTAAATGTGTAGAATGCGTTTAAGGTAATGGAAGTTCCATTTGTGGTTTGAATGAAGTTTGGAAAATTGGCTTCACAACATTTCCGTTTATAGTTATCAAACACGGTTTGGAGAATTTAGCTACTAAATTTGACTAACATAGTGGCCATTGCTCTTAAAACTAAAATTTTCTTTTCCTCTAAGCAAAAAAATATCAGATTATATGATAATTATAAGTTATTTTTAATTATAACATTACATTGAGAATAAACTCTAGATTACATATTAGTTTATTTTTATTTTTAAATTTATTTTTAGTTATTATATTAAATTTTGTTTTTATATAAAATTATATATTAATTTATTTATATTTTTAAATTTATTTTATTAATTTATTTTTAGTTATTACATTAGATTAGATTTTATAGGAAGAGTATTTTAATTTTAATTTTAATTTTAATAATTATATTTTTTTCACCAAAAATTTAAATTATAACAAATTAAAGTATTTTTGATGTAATTTTTTTCACCAAAAATTTGAATTATAACCAATTAAAGTATTTTTGGTGTCATTTATGGTATTAAGGTTAAGGTTATGTGTTTTTTGAAAGGTATTTTTAATTATAACATTAATAGTGAGAATAAAAGGGATTCCACATTATAGGTTAGTTTATTTTTATTTTTAAATTTATTTTATTAATTTATTTTTAGTTATTACATTAGATTTTGTATGAGATTATATATTAGTTATTTTTATTTTTAAATTTAGTTAAATTTATTTTTAGTTGGCCAAAAGTTTAAATTATAACATATTAAAGTATTTTGTTTTTATTTATGGTATTAAGGTTATGTGCTTTTTGAAATTACATGATTTTTGTTTTAGTAGCTTAAGTGATGATTAATAGTAATATTTGGGTATTTTTAAGGATATTTTATTATTTTTTAAAAAATATTTAAAAAATATTTGATTTTTTTTAAAGTTTTTTTTTGGATATGGCCTATGACATAAAACTTCTTTATAATTGATAAAAAAATTCATCTTTCTTAGAGTTATGAATGATTCAAAACCTTTTAAATTTTATTTAAGGAAAAAAAATGTTTTACTATTTTTTAATAAATTATTATATTGAGCTTTGTATCTTTGAAAATCTACTCATATTAATGAATATACTCACTCTTAATTTCACTACAAACATATAAGGATGAAAGGAATGGTGAAGGAGCATGTTCTTCTTTCTTTGTCCTTCTTGTTACACTTTGGCTCCATTTCTTGTTACAAAGATATGCATGCCACCTTTGAGGAGAAGACCAAGATGTAGGGTCAATTTGAGGTTTATTTCTTTTTGAGGTTTATTTCTTTTTTGCCATTCCCTTGGGAAGCATATCCTACAACTAGCATGGTCCAAGTCATTGGATTTCTTTCAAATTTGTCAAACAATTAGTGACCATCATCTGGAATTTGTATTTTTGTAAAAGTATTCAGTTGATTCATAATCTTTGTCTATATTTTTTCCTTATTATAACCAATTTCTTAGGGGGCCATTTATGAGATGATGTGATGATTGTTTGTAACTCAGAATCCTAGTGTGAACATGCACATTATTATAAGGCATAGAGGAAATGTCACAACGTATGTTGCATGTAGCATTGCTTTTATTATCACACATAAGCATATATCTCATTTCTATAATAGATGGGCATATGAAATCATTGCTTAATTTTTAAAGGTGTTTTTATAGTCATTCTAACATCATTTTCCATATTCATTTATAGGGAAATTAGCTACAACCATCAATCCACAAGCATATGAATACACATATTAAATGCATCATGGTTATAGTGATAACAATGAAGAGGAGTAGTGTTTTCATTTGTAATATTGCAAGCGCGTGTGCACACACACATGTATGTATGCATGTATATGCATATATCTTGAATATGCATGGGTATGTTTGATTAAACACATTTATGTAACTAACATTAGATACTATATTTGTAAAAAACATTGTTATTTATTATTCTATAAAATGCTATGTACATGAGTCAAGGAGATCTCATTACTCTCATCATTGTCACGAATTTTATTGTATCATGTTATGTCATTTAGATTATAGAACACTGGATCACATAAAATGGATTATAATGCAACATTGAGTATTCAATACTTTTTATAGGTATTCTATAGATGGGAAAGTGGGAAGACATTATGGAGTTGGACACTGAAGACCTAGAAGATATGATAGAATTTTCAGCTAAAGATCTAACATGGACAAAAATTGGAGGGGATCAAGTTGCTATTATTCCATATAGTCGACTTGAATATTTTATAAATGGGGAGCAATCAAATGAAGATGCTCCCACCCAATTTGTTGTTAATACAAAGCGATCTAAAGAAGTGGAGGGGATTGTATGTACTCATATTAACACGTATCTGGAATATGTTATGTGAGTCTTTATTTGTTTAATATAATTAGAAATTTCTAATTCAAGTTCATTATGAAAAATGAGTGTGGACATGTTTTCTAATTTGTTATCATTGTTCTTATCTAGTTATTGGTGTGCATATGGCTCGGAGTCCACACGTAAACTCCAAAGTGGTGAGATTACAATGAATCCACAAGGATCAACAACAACAAAATGTAATCAACGTCAAAGCATTAAAGTTGGTTGTATATGTCACTTCATCATGTATCGTCTTTATGTTTGTCCAAATGATATTGTTTTAGTATACACTAAGTGTAGGCATATTGATAAATGTGGTGGTATGTGTCACAGGAGGAATGTAGTGGGTAGACCTGAAACATTCAAGTATGCACCACATTTATCATTTGATATACACGCTAGTGTGGAAAAGATGATTGAATATGGTTTTAACGTTACAATGGTTTGGGACAAATTCATCTATGATGTGGAGCACCAATCAAGTGAGTTAATCATGGGGGTAACTCGGGATACCTTAATGACGAGGAAGGATATTTATAACATTTACCATAATATTAGAAAGAAAGAATATATGAAGGATGAGAGTGATCCAACAAGTGTCGACTATTGGTACAATCAGTTTCCAGATAGTTTTTTGTTCTACCAAAAGTAAAATATTGTACAAAACATACCATTTATTATAGGCATACAAACACATTGGATGCGTTCGATGATGGTGAGGTATTCACACAACAATTTTATGTCCATGGATTCCATATTTAGTACCAATATGTATGGGCTACATATTATCGATCTTTTCATTTCTTTATGGCGATCAAAATGAATTCTTATGTGTTCACTTTAATATTTATACTTGTGTGCTTTGAATGTAGTATCCACTTTATACGTTAATGATATTCAAAAAACATCGTAACGGTGTTCCAGTGGCTTGGGTGATTTCATCGCGTAATACTACATATGATATTCACAAATGGTTGTCGGCATTATTTTCTATGGGAGTGAAAGAACGCCCAAATTTGCATGTACGAGCATTTATCACAGATGTTGTCATTGATGAAATTCAAGCATTAATGTTCCACATTTGTTGTTTTCAAAATAAATATGAAAAAATAATGTTACATTCAAATAATTTACTCTCTCCTAATGTATCACCATTTCATAAGTTTAACCAATTCCCCCATCCTGCTATGTGTATGGCATGTCCATCGAGCATGGGAGAAACATGTTGGAAGCAAATTCAAAGTCAAAGAAAACAAAGTTCGCATTTTTCATGCATTAAGAGAAATCATGCACTCATGCCAGGATGATGAGTCCATACAAAAATTTGTTGCAAGAATATTTCAGGAATTTAATAAAGAGGACAAATTTCTACAACATTTTTACACCACTTGGTTATCCAATGATAAAATATGTAAGTGTCATGTAACATTAGATCATGACTTCTTTTTTTTCCATAATATCATGTTTTTAGTCAACACTTTTTAGTTGATGATAAAAAAAAATCCAGATACGTGGGCAAAGGCTTACAGGGAATCCCCGCATTCCAATCAAGACACAAATAATGCAATTGAATCCTACCATAAGTATCTAAAATATAATACCTATATGACGAAAACAATGCATGCCACAAACGAGTGGATTATTTAACTTTTTTGTTGTTGACAATAGTTTAATTATATTATATTGATAATCAACGTTTAAAGGAAGAAAGAATTATAAGGCCCACAAAGTGTGAGAGAAAAGAGACTCTCTCAAAGGATAGAGTGATTCAAATACCAGATGAAGATTGTGTGGGCGACCCCAAAAATATGAATGAATTTATGGTTCGTAGTCAAAACAAGGATACTCCTAATACCTGGCATAATGTCATATACACAGGGTCTGAGTTTATTTTTTGTAGTTGTGATTGGGCATTGAATGACAATGTTTGTAAGAATGTGTTAAAATTTCAAATGTGGGCTATTGAACATGATTTGGACGTTAATACATTAGAAAATGTTTCTAGTCTGATTATTGACAGACCTGTATTTTCAGTTGATTTAAATCAAACAGGGACAATGAACCTGCTACCAGAAGACCAATCAAACAACAACCATGTAAATATTTTATCAAAACATGTTGATCTTGACACTTCAACATTGAAAAATCTAATCTCTGAGGTTGATAGATTGCAAGTTTTACATGCATTGATCAATAAAAGAGAGAAATATTTTGAACAATTTTCCTACAACTGTGGACCATTCTGAAGTAATCGACAACTTATTTTTCACTTTAGAAATAGAAATAAATAAAAAATTTGTCAGTTCCATGTCTCCCTCTACAATCATGACTAAGAGACAACAAATTTTTTTGAGCCCGCAAAGTAAAAAGATACAACATCGTCGTCAGAGACATTCAACAAAGGATAAACCAAAATTTCAAAGGGTCGGAAGGGTTCACATAAAGTCAAGGAATAGCATGGACACACAAATGGATCTAATTTCTTCAAAAGATCATAGGAATGTGAAACAAATCTCTGATCATGTGCAACATTATGTTCCAGACAATATAGGTATTGTAATTAGAGATTTTAATGTGTTCTACATTATATGAATTATTTTATTTTCCTCAATGTGATTGTATAAATTTTATATGATTGTAATTACAGTGGAGGGATCCACATCTCAGAATGAACCTCGTCACGTCTGACATTGTCAACTTCGATTATTTTCTGATGATATTGTCAAGAGTAACATAGGTACACATTTTGCATTTAATGTCGACAAATGAGAGTCATAAAATTATTTATATAGTTAAATTGAAGTTTTTCTAATTAAATATTTAGTGCATTGTGTCTTGCAATTAACACTTTTTTTTTTAATTCTTTATGTTGTACGCTCAACCAAATGATGTAGCGATCCAAGAAATTAATTTAGAAAATCCAACAATCCCATTGATTCCATATTTGAACATATGAGGTTTGGCGAAAGGTAAAATTAACGTTTAAGATGTTGGTAAGTAATTGTTATTATTCAATGAATAATTTTTTTTATAATGCATTTAGTTTTGTCTTCATTAATGAAAGATGTTGATCTTTAGGGTCATAATTTTTGGGGAAGAATTTATTTCCTTCTATTTTTATGTTTTTTCTCCTCCATACTATATCATTTCATTTATTTATGTTTTTTTGACAAAGAGTTATCGAGAACAAAGATTTTTCAAAGATGATTTGATAAGACATAATAAAAATGTTGTATTCATACATGAATTTTACTGATCTTATACTTTTCTACTTTTGTTTTCATAGTTTGAAACATTCTCTTAAAATAAAGACTTGTTTTTTTGTCATTTAACTTTTATTTCAACATTTTTTAAAAGGAATCAATATAATTGTTGTACTCATAATTTTTGAGAATGAATGTTTTGTTATGCTTTTCTTTTTTTTCTCATCCATACTAAATATATATTTTTTGTTTATTGATTTTTTGAACATACAATTATGGACAATGAAAGTGTGTCAAAGTTCATTTCAATGATACATGATATTACTGCTCTATACTAGTTTCTTACCGTCATTCAAGATATGATTAGTAGGAGAAATGGAACTCCAACACACATTTTATATGACACGCTTCATTGTTTAGCTAAGTTGAAGGTAATGGTCCGTGATTTACAACATGTTTTTGACAGGGAAGCCAGTAGAAAGTTAAGAAGAGAATGGCTCGAAAGGAAAATGGGTTGTCAAGTTTATGTAGATGTTAATTGGTGTTGTATTTTTCATAAGTCTAGTTGTACTTTGGAATATGTTACATTATGTTTAGCATTTAAGGGATTTTTAAAACTATTGGATTTTTTATGCTTTATTACTGGTTAATTGTCATAGTATTATCGATATGAAATTCTTTTTTCTTTTATACATGTCAACAATACATTATGTCCCGATAATACTATGTTTTTGCTCTCAATAGGTTGCAATGTCTCATGTTATTCATATGTTGTAAGTAATTGTAATTGTTCAAAGAATATTTTTTTTAATAATGCATTTAGTTTTGCTTGCTACATAATCTATATGGAAGGAAAAAATATGTTGTCTTGATTGATGAGTTATGTTGATCTTTGAGGTCATAATTTAGGTGATTGAATTTTGTCTCCTCCATGTTATATCAATTTCATTATTTATGTTTTTTTTTACCAAGAGTTATGGATAATAAAGAACTTTGAAAGATTATTTTATAAGGCATGAATAAAAATGTTGTATTCATACATGAATTATACTGATCTTTAGGTTCACAATTTTTGGGATTTTTTTTTATTATGCTATTATTCTTTGTCTAAGTTGAAAGCATTGATTTGACATTTTCAACATGTTTCTGACAGGGAGGCTGTTTCAACATGTTTGTTCGAATATCAAAGATATCAATGTCAATCTTATAAAATTATTACTCTCCATATTTTTCCATGTGACATACTGTTCAAAGTAAACCTCCATACCAAATTCAAACATAACATATATTTTTCTTCAAATCTCACAACTAATATTCAGTTAATGACAATTAATATTTTATTTTTAAATTACCACTATATCACATTGTTTTATATTGAACCTCTTTACATATTACAATTCCAGTCTCTCTTTATGCAATAACATTAACATTCAATTTTACAATAAGCTTCCTTTTCAATGTCGCAACGAGAAGCCAACTTTCGTAAATGTGCATTTACAGAATTTGGATTCAGTATTTACGTATATACATGCTTCTGCAAATGCGTGCTTCCGTAAATGCGCATCTACAAAAGTTGGCTTCTCGTTGCAAAATTGATAAGAAAGATTTTTGTATATGTGTGCTTTCGTAAATGCACATTTACAGAATCTAGTTGTCATATGCGTACTTTCGTATATGCACATTTATGGAATTTGGCTTCCGTATATGCACACTTCCATATATGCATACAGAAGCCAACTTACATATATGTGCATTTATGGAAACAACCTTTTGTATATGTGCTCTTATGCAGTTGGCTTCTGTATATGTGCGCTTACATATATGCACATATACAGAAGCCAACTTACGTATATGAGCATTTACAGAAACAACTTTTCGTAAATGCGCATATATGGAAAGTTGGATTTTGTATATGCGTGCTTCCATAAATGTACATATACGTAAGTTGGCTTCCATATATGCACACAATGCACATATACAAAAACACGCATATACTGAAGCCAACTTACGTATATGCACATTTACGGAAGAAACCTTCCGTAAATGTGCATATTTGGGAAATTGGCTTCTGTATATGTGCACTTCCATATATGCGCGCTTCCATATATGTACATTTATGGAAGTTGTATTTCATATATGCGCTCTTTTTTCTTCTGTATATGTGCACTTCCATAAGCGTGCACATACATAAGCCAACTTACGTATATGCGCATTTACAGAAACAACTTTCCATAAATGTGCATATATGGAAAGTTGGTTTTCATATATGTGTGCTTCCGTAAATGAGTATATACATAATTTGGTTTTCGTGTATGTGCACAACACGCATATACAGAAGCATTCATATACAGAATCCAACTTACGTATATGTGCATTTACAGAAGCAGCCTTCCGTAAATGTGCATATTTGGGAAGTTGGCTTCTGTATATGCATGCTTCCATATATGCACGCTTCCGTATATGCGCATTTATGGAAGTTGGCTTCCGTATATGTGCATATCCAAATATATGCGTATCCATATATATGCATATACGGAAGCCAATTTACGTATATGTGCATTTACGAAAACAACTTTCCGTAAATGCGCATATATGGAAAGTTGGCTTTTGTATATGCATGCTTTCATAAATGCGCATATATGTAAGTTGGCTTCAGTATATGCGTACAACACACATATAAAAAATCCAACTTAAGTATATGCACATTTACAGAAGAAAACTTCCATAAATGTGCATATTTGTGAAGTTGGCTTCCGTATATGTGCGCTTCCATATATGTGCATATACAAAAGCCGACTTACGTATATGCACATATACGAAAACAACTTTCTATAAATGCGAATATATGCAAAGTTGGATTTTGTATATGCGTTTTTCCGTAAATGCACATATACATAAGTTGGCTTCCATATATGTGCACATCACGCATATAAGGAAGTATGCATGTACGAAATCCAACTTAAGTATATGCGAATTTATGGAAGCAACCTTCCGTAAATGTGCATATTTGGGAAGTTGGTTTCCGTATATGTGCACTTCCATATATGCACATTTATAGAAGTTGTCTTTCGTATATGTGCACTTCCATATATGCATATATACGGAAGCCAACTTACGTATATGTGCATTTACAAAAACAAATTTCTTTAAATGAGCATATATGAAAAGTTAGATTTCGTATATGTGTGCTCCCATAAATGCGCATATTTGGGAAGTTGGATTTCGTATATGTGCACTTCCATATATGCACATTTATGGAAGTTGTCTTCTGTATATGAACTCTTCCATATATGCGCATATACGGAAGCCAACTTACATATATGCGCATTTATAGAAATAACTTTCTATAAATGCGCATATATATAAGTTGGCTTCCGTATGTGTGCATATATGGAAACATTCATATACAAAATCCAACTTCCATAAATGTACATATACGGAAGTGCGCATATACGGAATCTGACTTCCCAAATATGCGCATTTACGGAAGCACACATATACGAAAGCCAACTTTCCATATATGCACATTTAAAGAAATTTGTTTCTGTAAATGCACTTATGGAAAGTTAAATTTCGTATATGTGTGCATATACGGAAGCCAACTTACGTATATGTGCATTTACAGAAGCAACCTTCAGTAAATGTGCATATTTTGGAAGTTGGTTTCCGTATATGCTCATTTACATAAGTTGGCTTATGTATATGCACGCTTCTGTATACGTGCATATATGGAAACCAACTTACGTATATGCACATTTATAGAAGTAGTCTTACGTAAATGTGCATATATAGGAAGTTGGATTCTATATATGCTTATTTCCGTATATTCTTATTTACATAATTTGGCTTCCGTATATGCGCGCTTCCATATATGCGCAAATATAGAAGCCAACTTACTTATATGCGCATTTACAAAAGTTGGTTTCTGTATATGCGTGCTTCCGTGAAGGCACATTTTCGGAAATTAGTTGTCATATGAATGCTTCCTTATATGCACATTTATGGAATTTGTCTTTCGTATATGCACGCTTCCATATATGCATACGAAAACCAACTTACATATATGTACATTTATTGAAACAACCTTCCATAAATGTGCATATATGGGAAGTTGGCTTTCGTATATGTACGTTTCCGTATATTCACATTTATGGAAGTTCTCTTCCATATATGCACCCTTAAATATATACACATATATGGAAAACAACTTACGTATATGCGCATTTACGAAAGTAGCCTTCCGTAAATATGCATATTTGGGAAGTTGGATTCCGTATATGCGAGCTTCCGTATATGATTATTTACATAAGTTGGCTTCCATATTTGTGCACTTTCGTATACGTGCATATACAGAAACCAACTTACGTATATGCGCATTTACGAAAGAAGTCTTCCATAAATGTGCATATTTGGAAGTTTAGCTTCCATATAAGAATGTTTCCGAATATGATTATTTATAGAAATTGGTTTCCGTATATGTGCGCTTCCATATATGCCCAAATATGGAAGCCAACTTACGTATTTGCGTATTTACGAAAGTTAGTTGTCATATACATGCTTCCTTATATGCACATTTATGGAATTTGAATTCTGTATATGCGCGCTTCCATATATTTATATGAAAGCCAACTTATATATATGCGCATTTATGGAAACAACCTTCTGTAAATGCGCATATATGGGAAGTTGGATTCCGTATATGCACGTTCCTGTATATGCGCATTTATGGAAGTTGGATTCCATATATGCACGCTTCCATATATGCACATTTATGGAAGTTGACTTATGTATATGCGCGCTTCCATAAGTGTGCATATACGAAAGTCATAAGCGCGCATATACGGAAGCCGACTTACTTATATGCACATTTATGGAAACAACTTTTCGTATATACGTGTTTCCATATATGATTATTTATAGAAGCTGGATTTTGTATATGCCCACTTCTGTATATGCACATATGTGGAAGTCAACTTACATATATGCGCATTTACGAAAGTGTGTTTTCGTATACGCATGCCTCTGTAAATGTGCATTTATAGAAGTTAGCTTTCATATGCGTGCTTCCTTATATGCACATTTATGGTGCATGCTTATGTATATGTGCATATACAGAATCCAACTTACATATATGTGTATTTACGAATATGCACGCTTCCGTATATGCACATTTATGGAAGCTGGCTTTCGTATATGCGCATTTACGAAAACAAATTTTCGTAAATGCTCATATATGGAAAGTTGGTTTTTGTATATGCGTTCTTCCGTAAATGCACATATATGTAAGTTGGTTTCTGTATCTGCGTGCTTATATTTATGAAATCCATATACGAAAGCAACCTTCCGTAAGTGGAAATTGGATTCCGTATATGTGCATTTACGAAAGTTGGATTCTGTATATGTGTGCTTCTGTATATACATAGATACTGAATCCAACTTTTGTAAATGTGCATTTAAAAAAATTGACTTCCATATATGCGCATTTATGGAAGTTAGATTCAGTATATGGGAGCTTCCATATATGCACATTTATGGAAGTTAGATTCAGTGTATGGGCGCTTCCATATATGCGCTTGCGTTAAAATTAAAATTATCTTAACCCTAGTTTAAGTTGATGGTTTGAATGCATTCATTATTTCTTTATCATGGTTTGTTTACCATGGTTTTCTTGTGGTCCTTGTTTATAATTCTATAAAAAATTATTGATTTTCTCTTTGTATGTTTGGAAGAAATGGTAAATTTCATGTGCTTTAGTAATTCATATAAAAAACAAAATCTTTTAATCTTTGAATAATTTTGTAACAAATTTTTAAATTCTTTAATCTTGTAACAAATCTGTTGGAGCAATTTAATCATTTTTAACCATAAAATGCAAGTGTTATATCAATGTAGCATTATCATCCAATAGTTGCAGAGTAAATAAACAATGAACAAATGAGAAATCATACACATACACAGTACACCAGTGTTTTTACGTGGAAACCCAAAGCGGGAGAAAACCACAGAATGATTTTTCTTATATGTATTTAATAATTACATTCATTGGAAGCACCAACTTCCTTTGTTTTCCAGCTGCAATTGGAAGGAGGCTCCAACCCCCTAGTTTCTCAGGCTACAACTTGAGGGAAGCTGCAAATCCCCTATTCTCTGGCTACAACCAAAAGGAGGATACAACCCCCTATGTTCTCTAGCTACAACCAAAAGGTGGATACAACCACTTGTCCTTGCCCCATCCAACCACCCTGAAATATAAGTAAAATGATGGAACCAATGCCACACTATCATTGTGAGATATACTGTTCTAAACCTGTACCAATAAACCTGCAACAAACAACCTTTAACAACCTGTACCAATAACCTGTGCCAACATGTACCATACATCAACATGTACCACAACCTGTACCATAAACAAATGCATCAACCATGAATCAAACTTGTACAAATAACCTGTCACAATAACATGTCCAAACAACCTATCACAACAACTGGTCTCATCAATCTTATCAACCAAATCAGGTCTACTCACCAAGATCAATCACCAAGACAACTCTCAACCATATGCACAATATCACCAAGATATGCATCAAACAAGCATAACACAACAACTCATAATCATCACCAAGATCAATATGTGCTTCTAATAATATATCAAGACAAGTATGCTACATCATCCATAAACCATGTGTCAACAATACTACTAACAAGTGCCTCCAACAATGTACCAAGTATGTACAAATCATGAACCAACTACTCATCAATTATGACTCATCAAGATGTACCAACATAAGCAACTATACACCTCATGTATGTGCCAATTCATCAACTACTTGTCTCAACCTACCCAACATCTGTTGAGATCAAGTTCTTCCGACTGTCGCTATCGATAATGAAATGAAGTAGGGCCTCCTTTACCCACATCTATGAGTGAAATAGGTGTTGCCCTTCCTTCTAACTTTGGTGGTAGCGACAGTGGAAATGGGTTCAACATCGATAATCCATTTCCCTCCTTCTAAATTTGATTCAGAATCATAATCGACCTCTAATTTAGAAGCCTTCAGCTCAACCACAAGTGACTGCATGGAGCGGAATTCTTTAGTGTTGTTCCAAGGGCTTTTATGGTACTCACACTATTTTATCGTGTCCTTCTTTGTCTTCTCATTTCCCTTATTGTGTTGTGGCTTGGATTGGTTGTCCTAAGAGTGGCCATCTTTTCTTTGTCCCTTATTGTGTGGTTTGGGGTCGCCTTTTCTCTGCTTCGGTTGTGAGGAGTTTTCAGATCCAAACTCTTACCTCTTCTGCTTAAATTTCTAATCGATCTTGATGGCTTATCTATAAGTCATTCCCAATGAGGCGATGTCCAAAAAATCCATTTCTGTTTGAATGCATCTATGCAAACATCCATGGTATTTGAGCACCAGATGTTTCTCAGAGTCTTTGATAACTAATTTGGTGTGCAGAGTATGGAAAATATTGGTGAAATCTGGTACTGTCTGGTCCCTTTCTTGATGCAGGGTGGTCCATCTGGTGTACTAGTCCTCATAGATTACAACATGGTAGTATTGTTCTTTAATGGCCTCCTGGAAGGAATCCCATGTAGGGTAAACCACAAATATTGTAGATTCCTCTATGACCCTTTACTCAGAGTAATACTCAGAGTAAGTGTCCCACTAGTCCTTAACATGGGGTACGACCTTGATGAGTGGAAAAGTAACCTTTTCCCTATTGGAAAAATTGTGGATCGAAAAATACCCTTCGAGCAGATTCAACCATTTATCTACATCATCCACATCTATTCAGTCCTTAAAATAATGGAATATCAAAATTTACTTGTACCTTGAAGGGAGTTGCATGGTCGTTTGATGAAGATGCTTCTCATGTGGGAAACCGCCAAAGGATCTGCACAAAGTTGTCCATCATTTCGTTCATTTTTCGTGCAAGGGCTTCCTCGAGAAAATTTTTAAAAGGATCTCTTGCTCCATCATCTTTATTTTCATCTCCCATGGGTTGTTGTTGGGCTCAACATGACTGATATTGCAACGACTTGATTGGCTCAAGTCCCAACTTCTTGTACCCAAATCTTGTCGAGGACATGCACGAAGAAAAATAAATGAAGAGTAGACTGATCTGTTACCACTGATCTGGATTTAGGAGTGGAATGAACTAATTAACAGACTGAATACAATAAACACAGAGATATGAAGAATAACATAGATATCCAGTGAACAATACCTTCTATTGAATAAATGAAATAGGATGAAACTGTAAAACTACATAACTGAAACACTTGCTCGAATGGTGATAACTATCTCCAAGAAGAGATGTGGCTGATACACGCATCCGTCTGAGCAGAATGATTACAATCAGGCTCCAGAGGCCTTCTAAATATTACTCATGAATTCCAAAACCCTAGACATCCAAAAACCTAACCCTAGGAGGTGAAATNTAACTATCTCCAAGAAGAGATGTGGCTGATACACGCATCCGTCTGAGCAGAATGATTACAATCAGGCTCCAGAGGCCTTCTAAATATTACTCATGAATTCCAAAACCCTAGACATCCAAAAACCTAACCCTAGGAGGTGAAATGCCAAAATTCATGTGGGCCCCTATGAGTAAGTTGGTACCTCAACTTCTTGGGGTGGTAACTTTTGCATACGACCTCCGTTTTAGGCACATGATAGCCCATTGGAAATGTATTTTAGATAAATACACATTACGCCATCAAAATTTGACTTCATCTATAGTTTGACTTTGGCGAGCCAAAAAAACACTGTTTAGGGCTCCAAAACGGCCCTAGAAGTATAACAAGATGTGATGATACAGAAACATACAAAATAAGCTAGTTGGATTAGGTGAGAGGCCACCAGTATCCACCTAGAAGATGTGCATGGATTCAGACATCCCCAGAAGTGTTGAACCCACAATTACAAAGAAATATAGAAGAACGTGTTAAACTAAAAACTAACAAGAGGAGCCAGTTGGAATAAGTGGGTGAACACCAATATCCACCTAGATCAATCCTCCCCCCTTAGGAAACAATGTTATCCATTGTGTTGAGTTCCCCCATCAGAAACTTCTTCTAGATTTGGCCCTGGGTGGACCACTTGCCTTGGTGTAGGAGTTGCCCTATCTTGACAACCTGATAAAGTTAGATCCTCTGATGGAAAGTGCCCTTAACCTATGTGTCCACTATCTGATCAGTGGATGCTTGTTCCATGCAGTCAGGGTTGATCTCTATTGGTGTCAATTGTTCTGTGATCTTTGAGGTGTCTAATAATGGTAGAAAATATGGCCGAAGGAGCTCCACATTGAACATTGGGTGCAAGCCAAGGAATGGTGGAGTGTTGAGCTCAAAAGCATTGTTACCCATAGCCTTGGTGATGGTGTAAGGCCCATAGTGAAGTGGGTGCAGATTTCGATGGGGCCCTATAGGATGCTCCTTCTGTAAGTGTAACCAGACCTTGTCTCCAACCTAAAGATGGTGCTTGTACTTAGCATTGGTTTTCTAAAACTCCTGGGCCTGTTGGTGGATGTTCTGAATCCACTCAATGAATCTGGTGGCTTTATCGGTCTCAGACAAAACATGAGAAGAGTCTGTCAATGTGGTTTCTAAAGATAGTGCAACATTAATGGGACCCAAGGGTTGGAATCCCAGTCCCACTTGAAATGGGCTATGGATGGTGGAGCTATGGAGAGCCATGTTGCAACTGTGTTGAACATAGGGGAGACTCTCATCCCATGTACGCGAATGCTTATAGTTGTACATGCGTAGGATGTGCACAATCATCCGATTGATTACCTATGTTTGGCCATCTATTTGGGGTTGGAAAGAAATGGATTTAGTGAGCCTGGTGTCCAATAGTGACCAGAGACTCGACCAAAATGTGTTGAGGAACCTACTGTCTTGGGCAAAGATGATTGTCTGTGGTATCCCAAAATGGACCCACACTCGTTCGAAGAAGAGCTTGGAAGTATCTGCCACTATGATGTTATTCTTGCAGGCTATGAGGGTGGCCATCTTTGAAAACTGATCAATGACCACAAATACACAATCATTTCCTTTCTTGGTGAACGGAAGGTCAGACATGTAGTCCATCGAGATGGAGTCCCAAGGCTTCTCGGGGATAGGAAGAGGGGTGTATATGCCTTACTTCTTGATGGTTTTATTGGAAATGGCACAGGTAGTGCAAGATTTGATATACTTGCTAACGTCCTTTCGAAGTTTTGGCCAATAAAAATGTTTCTGGAGAACGACCACAATTTTCTCCATGCTAAAGTGTCCAGTCACCCAATTGTAGTGGGCTTCTCAAATTAGCTTTGCACATTCACTTGCAAGAACACAAAGATGGACTAGATGGCATAACAACTCATCCTAAATGTGAAAATCGATGACAGCCGCACTTGTACCCAAAAGCTAATAGGTGGTAGTGAAGTTCATATCTTGCGGATAAAGTTGGGGCCTTGCAAATGCTTCATGTCTGTAGGAATGGAGCACAATGGTGAATGTATCTATGAGAGGTCGAGTGAGGCAGTCAGCGACACAATTTTTTCTCCTTGTCTTATACTTGATGTTGAGATGGTAGCCATACTTTAGGTCAATATTGTTGAAGAACTTGTCCCCCTTGAGTTGGTCAAGAAGGTCATCAATCCTCAGAATTGGTTACCGGTTTCTGACTATGATTTTGTTTAATGCTCTATAATCAATGCAAAGTCGCCAGGTCCCATCCTTCTTCTGCACCAGTATAATTAGGCTTCTGCAAGGGGAAGAACTGGGTCTGATGTGCCCCTTTTGAACTGGGTCTGGTGCACTAAGGGTTAGATCAATTGGATGCTTGAATAGACAGTGCATCAGTACCCCAGTGGGTGAGGATAAGATGTCTCTGTACTCTTCCACGATCTCGTCCACTTGCTTCTATTGCAAAGAGAGTCTCTGAGTAGAGGGCATGGATGTGGCATTGACCTTCTTCTTACTATGAGCACAGATCACAAACAAGAAGAACTTCTCGATCTGTGAAATGACCTTACTACATTGCTTAGAAAATATTAAGGAAATAGTGGTAGGCGGTGCTACCTATGGTATCCTGTACAATTGTCTACCCAAAGTAATCATAACACTGCGGGATCTAGACTCATACACATCATGAAGCTTACACAAATATGGTTTTCCTAAAATAACATCACAAACTTCAAGGGGAGGAATATCACACAATACCTCATATTTGAAAGGCTTGATGTCGTACAATAGAAGACACTGTTGGATGACACGAAGATCTCTTCCTTGGCGAAGGCAGTCGATGGAGTAGGGATGCAAGTGCGGTGTCATCGATAGATCCAACCACTTGATGACCTTTATTGAGATCAGGTTCTTCTGACTGCTGCTATCAACAATGAAATGAAGAGAAGCCCCCTTTACCCACATCTGTGAGTGAAAGAGGCGTTCCCCTTCCTCTGGTTCTTCTGGTTCTCTTGGATGGATTTTGGTGGTATCGATAGTGGCACCAGGTTCAACATCAATAATCCGCTTCCCTCCTTCTGGATTTGATTCGGTATCAAAATCAACATCTGAATCAGAAGCCTTCAGCTCGGCCATGAGTGACTTCTTGGAGCGACATTATTTAGTGTTGTGCCAAGGGATTTTACGGTACTCACACCATTTTTCTGTGTCCTTATTTGTCTTCTCATTTCCCTTCTTGTGTTGTGACTTGGAATGGTTGTCCTGAGAGTGGCCATATTTTCTCTGTCCCTTACTGTGTGGGTTGGGGCCACATTTTCCCTACTTCGAATGTGAGGAGTTTGCATATCCAAACTCTCGCCTCTTCTGCTTAAATTTTTTCTTGATCTTGACAACATATCTATAAGCCATGCCCAATGAGGCAATGTCCAGAAAATCCATTTATGTTTGAAGGTATCTATGCAAACAATCATGGTATTTCAACACCAGATGTTTCTTAGAGTCTTTGATACCCAATTTGGTGCGCAGGGTATGGAAAATATTGGTGAAATCTGGTACTGTCGAGTCCCTTTCTTGACGCACGGTGGTCTATCTGGTGTACTGGTCCTTGTATCTTCCAACAGGGTAGTATATTGTTATTTAATGGCGTCCCGGAAGGAATCCCATGTAGGGGAAACCAAAAATATTTCATATTCCTCTATGGCCCTTTGCTCAGAGTAAGTGTCCCACTAGTCCTTAACATGGGGGACGACCTTGAGGAGTGCAAAAGTAATATTTTCCCTATCGGAAAAATTGTGGACTGAAAAATACCCTTCGATCAGATTCAACCATTTATCTATAACATACGTATATATTAGTCCTTCAAATAATTAAATATCAAAATTTACATGTACCTTGAAGGGGGTTGCATGGCCGCTTGATGAAGATGCTTCTCATGTGGGCAGCCGTCGAAGGATCTGTGCAAATTTGTCCATCATTTCATTCCTTTGTCATGCAAGGGATTCCTTGAGAAACATTTTAAAAGGATCTCCTCCTCCATCATATTTATTTTCATCTCCCATAGGTTTTTGTCGGGCTCGGCGCGAACGATCTTGCAATGGATCGATTGGTTTGAGTCCCAACTTCTTGTACCTAGATCTTGTCGGGGACATGCACAAAGAAAAATAAATGAAGAGCAGGCTGCTCTGATACCACTGATCTGGATTTAGGAGTGAAACAAATTGATTAACATACTGAATACAATAAACACAAAGATATGAAGAACAACACATATATCCAGTGAACAATATCTTCGATTGAATAAATGAAATAGGCTGAAACTGTAAAAATGCAGAAATAAAACAATTGCTCGAATGGTGGTAGATATCTCTAAGAAGAGATTTGGATACTATGCGCATCCGTCTGAGAAGAATGATTACAATGTGGCTTCAGAGGCCTTTTTAATATTACTCATGAATGGAAAAACCCTAGACATCCAAAAACCTAACCCTAGGAGGTGAAACACCAAAAGTCATGTGGGACCCTATGGGTAGGT